>CAAKHB010005745.1:3899-16455 GCA_901007665.1 Aeoliscus strigatus | reverse complement strand
CGGTAAGAGGAGATCACCAAGCTCGAAATAAATTATACACAGAATACACGACAATTTGCTGTAAATATTGGACTTAATATGTGTTCTCATTGAGTACTGGCCACTACCACTACATGTCCCATTTCACAGTGGAATTGAAACAGGATTGTTTTGACTAAAACCTAAAAAAAACGAATTTACCTTACGGTTGTAGCTTTTCTTCTTGTATACTGAGTCTCCACAACTCATATTGCCAGTACGAGTAGTACAGTAGTACTAGTATATGAATACGTCACTACGATAGCCATAAGGTAATAATCAACTAATACACATATATACTGTAATGCACAAAGATAAAACTGCATAGTAATGTTGTACACGTTTAGTTTGTAACTGTTGAAACTAGTGATATTGCTCAAAATAATTGTAGTTGTCTTTACTCAGTCATACCAACTCTACACAATATGTGTGTGTGCGCGTGTGTTTACAGGTTCAGCACCTCCCGACAGACGCTCACCTGGGTTGCAGACTCCTTCTTCTCCAGGTGGGTGATGAAGACAGTTTCTTGTGCTGAAACGTGTAAAAAACAAACAAATGCAGCAGTTTTATGTTGTTGTTATCGTGTCGTTAGAAGATCAGATATTTCATGAACGACATGGCTGACGCCGCTTCATGGCAACACTGAAGGTCTGTGTGGCGTTGTGGAAGATGTAAACAGCTGAATGTTTCTTATTTGTGTCTTCAGTCTTCTGAGCGGTCGAATCTCCACCCTGAAGGATGAAACTGGCGCCGTGAGTTTCATTTCTTTGAGTTGGCTGGCGTCGCCATTGGCTGCAGATGTGACTCCTCCTGTCCCTCCTCTCTGCCACAGATCTTCATCGACAGAGATCCCTCTCTGTTCGCTCCAATCCTCAACTTCCTGCGGACCAAAGAGCTGCACCCTCATGCCATCAGCGTGCACATGCTCATGCACGAGGCAGAGTTCTATGGGATCACGCCGCTGGGTGAGACGCCTTCTGCAGAGCGTCTGCTGAAGAAACATTCTCTGGCAAATGTCTGACGATCGTCATGTGACGATGTGTTGTCCCCACAGTGCGGAAGCTGCAGCTGTGCGACGAGCTCGACAGATCGTCCTGTGGAAATGTCTTATTTAACGGCTACCTGCCCCCGCCAGGTGATACACACACGCGCACACACAGGCTTGTCTCCATGTCATCATCCATGTCCTCACTTCCTGTTCATGTCCCAGTGTATCCAGCGAAGCGTCGCAACCGTCACAGCGTGGCCGGCTCACAATTCATGGGTGGCCGAGCCGGACCTGTGGAGAGAGCGCCAGTCAGACGGAGCAACACCATGCCCCCCAACCTGGGGAACTCTGGGATACTGAGCAAAGCGGAGGAGAGGCCGTCTGGAGGTCATGACACACCCAAACACACACACACACAGACCCTCTTTCTCGAATATAAATCATCTGTGTTGTGTTTAACCCTTTAACACCAATGGTATCACGGGCGTTACATTCGTGTTAGCATTCTCTGGAGTACCATAATTACGTGTCACTCGAGTTCCCTACAAGGTGTGAAGAAGGAGCTAGGCGAAGGAGACAAGGTCCTGAATGTTCAGAAGAGCTGTATCATTTTCATGTCATGTTGTGAATACGTCTTGGAGATCTGGTGCCAAAAGCCATTGAGTCATTACTGTAATGACAGCAACTTCTCAGCTTTCAGGAACCATTGAACGTTTTTTGATTGCGCAATTAGTTGTGTAATTACGTTACACAAAAGTATGCATGTACAAATGTATCGGCTGCGATACCGTCTGTGTTAAAGAGTTAGGGACAGTTACAGAAATTGTGCGTGCCCGTGTGTGCATTTGTGCAGGTCAGTTATCAGATCCTGGTCTGGTTCGGATCATCTGTGGTCATCACAACTGGATCGCCGTGGGGTACACGCAGTTTGTCGTCTGCTACAGGTACACTGTGAAAGAGAAAGTGCCCGTCTCGGACTGAACGTTCCTTCATCTCTGTGGTCACACTGTGACGTTCTCGCCATCTGTTAGGGTGAAGGAGTCCACCGGCTGGCAGCAGGTCTTCACCTCTCCCCGTCTGGACTGGATGATCGACCGAGTCGCGCTCAATGCCAAGGTGATGGGTGGCTCACTGGGTGACAACGACAAGATGGTGGCCGTAGCCTCGGGCACAGAGATCATCCTCTGGGCCATCTGCTCCGATGGCAACGGAAACGAAATTGGTGGGCCTAGCTTTTAAGTTGAAAATCACAGAACGAATTTACTTCCTGCCCTGTTGAGTGTCTCCAGTCGTTACATTCCTCTGCAGGTGTCTTTAGCCTGAACGTGCCCGTGGAGGCTCTCTTCTTCGTTGGTAACCAGCTCATCGCTACCAGCCACACAGGGAAGGTGGGCGTGTGGAACGCCGTCACCAAACACTGGCAGAACCAGGACGTGGTTCCCATCAGCAGCTATGATACCGCCGGCTCCTTTCTCATCCTGGGCTGCAACAACGGCTCCATCTACTACATTGGTAAGACTCCGCCGCCAGCCCGCCCCCTGCTGGATGGTGTCCTTTGTGCACTAATCCCTGCTGCGCTTTGTGTTTTTCAGATGTCCAGAAGTTTCCGCTGAGGATGAAGGACAACGACTTGCTGGTGACGGAGCTGTACAGAGACCCGACGGAAGATGCCATCACCGCCCTCAGTGTTTACCTCACACCGAAGACAAGTATGAAACCGCTGTGTTCTGTGTGTCCCCCGCCCCCCACTGTCCAGTCAGATTTGTTCCCTGGATTCTCAGGCCATGTCCACATGGACCAAAATGATCTGTTTTTCCACCGTCTTCCTGCATCATAATCAAGAATATTGTAAACGACTCAACAGGCTGTAGTTCATACTCCAGGCCTGTAGGTGGCGCTTGACATTCACTAGAAAGGGAGAAGAAGAGACGGTGGAACGCAGAGCTAATAGAACCATCCAAAATTGATTAGAAAATTATACCAATCTTGTGGCATTACCATGGTAACAAGATCAGCTCAAAAAGAAAAACACTGGGAAGAAATAAAACATGGTGGCATGATTCAAAGTGGAGCTACAAGACAGACACAGAAGTAGAAACAGTCCCGACTTTAAACTGAACAGACTGCGTTGTGATAACGTTGTTATGGGAAGAGGTTGAAGGTCAGAGGTCGAAGGGTGGGGCAATGACAAGTCACTATGCTAAGTATGTGGATTTACCCTCCTTTGGAATGTTTTCACCCTGAGACCAGGTTTGAAAAATGTGCGCTGCCAGGATCCGTTTGGATAATCGGATAGAACGATGTTTACACAAGGAGCGTCTCTGTGTGGGCGTGGCCTTGGACCTAACCTGTGTGGGTCATGTGATCAGGTGACAGTGGGAACTGGATCGAGATCGCCTACGGGACCAGTTCCGGGACGGTCCGGGTCATCGTCCAGCATCCGGAGACGGTTGGCTCCGGGCCGCAGCTCTTCCAGACCTTCTCCGTCCACCGCAGCCCCGTCACCAAGATCATGCTGTCGGAGAAACACCTGATTTCAGGTATGAGCAAGGAGGACATGCACAAATCTGACAAATGCATGTTCTTATTGTGGTTTCCAACTGGTGTTTGTGTGTCAGTGTGCGCTGACAACAACCATGTGCGGACGTGGACGGTGACCCGCTTCAGGGGGATGATCTCCACACAGCCGGGCTCCACGCCGCTCACCTCCTTCAAGATCCTCAGCCTGGATGATGTGGACGGACATGGTGGCTGCAGCGCTGGCACAGAGATCGGTAACACACACACATAGATGGAGTGATGAGGTCAGAGGTCACAGGGTCAGGAGGTCACCGTGTTCTCCTGCTGCCAGGGCCGTACGGAGAGAGAGACGACCAGCAGGTGTTCATCCAGAGAGTTGTACCGGACACCGACAAACTCTACGTGAGGCTGTCGTCCAATGGGAAAAGGTGTGTGTGTGTGTGTGCTGCATTAAAGTCCAGCCCAGACCAAAAACTTGAGACACAACTGGACATTCCAGCAGCAGTGTCAGCGGTCTGAACGGTCCTGTTGCTCCTCGTTGCTGGTCCGTTTTAGAAGTTCCATTTTCCATCGTTGGTGCATTTTTTTAAGAAGAAAAAGAGAAATCTGAAGGCGATCTGTCATTTTGACAGATTGCAATTCACACCCCTGATCACTTGGTGGTGAGTGATCCTATTAATTAGCGATTGTGTCTCTTGATGCCTCAATTGTTGGCTTCACCCAGACAAATGTCACAGCAGCTTGGCGTCTCTGGTGCAGCTGATCCACTGGTGCAGAAGGAGCTCAAACTGTGGGATTTCCTCCCACTGAAGCGGGTGCTTGCAAGATTGGGAAACCCCTTGTTCAGAGAGTCACTGGGAGAAATGTTCCCTGATTTCAAAACGTTAGCTGAAGTGATTGTAGCTTGTAGCTGAAGCTCTGTAGCTTTGGCTATTTCCATTGCCCAGTGTGGCAGCAGAGTGCAGGAGGACGGTGTGAGTCTGTACATCAGGCCACAGCAGGTTAACTGTTCATATTTAAGTAAGTACAATAGTGTAATTTCATAGTTCATATATACCTGCTGGGGAGAAAAAGTTACACGTATTCATCTGCTGGATGTGATGGCATGGTTTGGATTCTCTGTTCAGCTTGTTCTGAGTAAATTGAAAAAAGAAATGAAACACTTTTGAATATGACATTATGATTTTAAAATTAAAATGATGGGTGAATATAGATTAGATTAGATTAGGGTAACTATAGATAAGACCTTGTCAATTAGAATGACAAAGAAAAGGTGGAGTGCAACCTCTTCTTCTACCTGTTGGACCAGTGATAATGGTGCAGACTGTTAGCGCTCTGATGATGACAAGAACCCACGTTGGACGTGTGTGTGTGTGTGTGTGTGTGTGTGTGTGTGTACACGTACCATTCAGGGTGTGTGAGGTACGGTCTGTTGATGGCACCTCCATCACGGCCTTTGTGGTCCATGAGTGCGAGGGCTCCAGCCGCATTGGTTCGCGGCCGCGCCGCTACCTGTTCAGTGGCCATAGCAACGGCAGCATCCAGATGTGGGACCTGACGACGGCCATGGAGATTGCCGGCAAAGTTGACATCCGGGGTGAGATCACAGAATATACGGTAGTCACCTGGTCAGCCACAGACCCATTGCTGAAGCGTTTGCTGGGTGAACACGTGGCGAACGCTTCAGCGATTGGTTGGTGGCTGATGTGCACTCTCATTGGTCGTTCCAGCGCTGGGCGGTCCGACGGAGGAGGAGCTGCTGGAGCTGCTGGATCAGTGCGACCTGGCTCTGACCCGGACGCCCGACAGCACGCCGCGGGCGTCCACCTGCAGGTGCGCACACACCTTAGTCCTCCAGTGCTGATGATGTGTGGTTCTTCCAACGTCCAATCATGTGACTTCCCGTCATTCCAGTCTGCACTCGCAACTTGCCGACGGCGTCAGGATGGAACGTCTCCACTTGGCAGGAGGAGGACGGGGAGGCGCAGGCTCCTCTGCCTCGCTGTGCGGCAGCCTCCCTCGCCAGGCTCCGCCCCCAGCCCCCCTCACCAAACTGTCCCGAGACGCCATCCTGTCCGCAGCACCACATTCCCTCACCATCCCACCCAATGGGTTCTTCTCCAGCTCCAGCCCCCACCCTCCCTCTCACATGGACCGGGAGTGGGGTTCTGTCCGCCGCGGCAGCTTCGTGGAGCGGTGTCAGGAGCTCGCCAAGGGTTCCGAGGGAGGGGCAGTGGGAGGGTCGGAGGGCATGAGGCGGAGCTTGGCAGTGTGCAGTGAGCTTGAGGCGCGGTTTGGCCTCAGAACGCCCTCTACCTTCTCCGTTTCGCCCGGCGCGTGCCGGGTGCCTAGAACACCTTCATTGCAGACGTCGTCGCCGCTGTCACCATCATCGTCGTCGTCACGCAGGGCCACGCCCACATCGCCATCCAGCACCACTGCCACAGCTGCGAGCCCAACGCAGCCTCAGACACCCCTCCCTGCTCGCCACACCACTGGCGCCTCGCCCTCTGATTTCCCAGCATCCCCTGAAAGCCCCGTCAGCCCGGACTCCGCCACTGCTGCCGGCCCCGCAATGAGCCCCAAACCACACATGAACGAGACGAGCTTCTGACCGCCTCATGACTCGACAAAAAACAATTCTCCTCTGTCGGCACTGATAAACCTGCTTGTCTGCTGGTGGGCAGGAAAGTGAAGCAAACTGCTGAATGTCCATCAGTAATCAGGAGCTCATTAACTCATTAGTCACACATGCTAACGATGAAGCAATAAAGTTCTGGAAGAATCCAGAAAATGTACTGTAAACACAACTCATCACTTCTTTTTTTCTGCACCTCCTCTGTTAGGTTGCGGCATAAAAAGTTTATTTTTCTAATTTTGTATTTTCCTACAGTTAATTGTCTCCATTTATTTCATGAAGTCAGTCTGAAGCTGTCAGTGTCTGTAAATTCCATTTTTCTTTCACTAAAACGGTCAGTAATAATTCTGTTTTCTGTGGTATTTTTCATTAAATCTGAACATCAGAGGTTTGTATATTTATACCTGATGTGTGTGAGATCATTTGTGTAATCCAGCAGTTTTCTAACAAATGTATTTGTATGAAAAAAAAATAAAGTAATGGACTCATGAAAAAAATTTTTATTTCAAAAATAGGAAGTTTACAAGAATATGATAGCGACTGGTTTCATTTAAGAGTGATGTGCGTCATCAGTTCCTCTCATCCAGAACCGATAAAACATGTTTGTTTCTCCTCATTCTTGTCTTTGTCATCACGTACAGACAATGTGTCTCCATCGGGGCATGAGGATTAACGTTAGCATGTTTTAAACGTGTTAAGATGACTATAAGATGTCTGTTTGTTAGCGGTGGATTTTAGAAGCATGCAGCCGCAATCAGGTGATTGACAGACTTTGTAGACTTTTTATGGCATCAGTTTTTGGACGAGTGGAGGGAATCATGTCTTTCTGAGTGTCCTCTGTTGTTAACATTTGAAATCATATGTTGCGGTTGAAATATCTGAGTAAAACTAGATCCAACGTCCATAGAGCTGTGTGTTTGGACCTCCAGCTGCATGTGTCCACCACATGCCAGTTTGTGAAAAACAAAAGGTGACACAGTCACTCACAGTCTTTCCTGAAGATGTGCAGCAGACGTGGTCTAAGACAGGAAGTTGCTGGTCAGGCTTTGGCGTCCAGCATCTCCAGCAGCAGCTTGTGGAGGGGGACGTGGTGATGGCGGTGCAGCCGCAGCAGGACCTGAACGGCTCGGTCCGCGGTCTGCCTCAGCAGCGGGAGACTCATCAGCAGGCGCCCAGCGCGGTGCTGCTCCCGGCGGGATGACTCATACTCCTGCAGGGCCTCATGGAGAATGTCCTGGAACCGCTGCACCGAGTCCACACTGTCCACCAAGTCAGCGTCTGATGGGACACAAAGACAAACAGAGAATAAAACGCTGTGAAGGAGGAGGATGAAGTTGTATCACATCTTACATTAATACTTCAGAAAATGATTTCAGGAATCACGAATGATGAATATGAACGCATGAACCCATCGTCAACAACACAGCTGGACAGACAGAGACACACACACACACACACACACACACACCATTGTGTGGCGTATTGACATTCAGACTGTTTGTCCTCCAGCAGACAGTTTGTACTTTACACATCCAGGACTACGTCGTTCAATAACGTTTATTGATCGGAGGCTCAGACAGCGGGAGAGGAGTCAGACTTCAGCTGGAAGTGTCCCATCATGCACTGCTGCCACGGCCGCCTTTCACACAGTCAGTATATCAGTATATTGATCTTACTGCTGTTTGTCAGCTGCTTCATGCTAGCTTATTGTTAGCATGTTAGCATCATTAGAGTCCAGCCAGTGTCCATCTCTTTTATATAAACAGCAGATGATGTATTTTTTCATTGTTAGGTCTGTAATCAATACGACAACGTGTGTGTGTGTGTGTGTGTGTGTGTGTGTGTGTGTGTGTGTGTGTGTGTGTGTGTGTGTGTGTATGTGTGTGTGTTTGGCTGCAATCACAACCCTACAAATATAACCCAAGGCACTCCAGCACCCCCCCCAAAAAAACCATAACAAAGTTAGTGGAACTAATCAATACTGCGATGGCCTCCTCTACTTCAGCTCCCAACTACTGATCAATACCAATAACAGCTCCTCAGGGATCAATACGTTCAGAGTCACTCTGTCCCTCATTACTCCTCTCAAGTGTAAACGACTTTGTACTTTGTTCGTGTACCACAAACCCTCGATGTTCACACATGCTAACAATAGCTCAAACTAGCTAACGGTATATAAAGTACATAACTTCATGAACAAGTTAACTGCTTAAGAAGCATTTCAAACCAACTAAATGTACATAAAATACTATCTACCTATATTTGAAGTGTGTGTGCGTATGTATACATAAACTGAACTTCTGTACTAACGTTTGACAGATATGTTGTCATGTTGTCATATATTTAGCGGTGTATTATCTCATGCTTACCGGCGTTAGCGAGCGCCATAGCCTTCAGCGTCACCACCTCCTCGGGGCTCAGGTTCATCACCTGGTACCTGGTGGTCAGGTGACGCAGCGCCTCATAGAGGTCAGCCAATCCCATGACTCGACACTGAGCCTTGTCCAGACACAGGTTCCGGGCAAACACCAGCGTCTCCCCTGACGCACCTTGTGAGCGCCAGGCCACACCCACCAGCAGTGCCTCCATCCAACCACTCTGCAGCAGTGACATCTGGTCGACCAATGAGAGCGCGGAGAAGCCTGAGGGCGGGGGAAAGCAGGTGTCACTCATTAGTTAACTTTTGTGGACGCCACTAGCTAGATTGATTTGATTGTTTTTTTTTCCCTCATTGTTGTCGACTTTTTTGGGCGAGTGTCGGTACCTGGGATCTGCTTGGACCAGCTGATCAGAACCAGCAGCTCTCGGTTCAAGAGGTCACAGAGGGTCAACATGGTCTGCAGGCTGCTGTCATTGGTGGAATCATCTTGATTGGCGGCCAGGGGGGTGGGCTCAGTGAGCAGCAAATGGGAAATCACCTTGTTTCCTGTGAGACAAACAACAATAAGGTGGAAAAAAAAGCAGAGATGTGGAGCTGATAGAGAGCATGAGGAGGGTGAACTCACGGATGCAGATGACAGGGTGAGAGACCGGAGCTTTGGGGAACAAACTCATTCCAGCGTCCACTCGTTTGTACTTCTGACGTCCTCCTCTCACCCGGTCCATGCGGACGCCTGTGGACACAGGAACATGTTGATATGCAGACGACGGACGGCGGATATGACAGACCGACGTACCCTCTCTCATCATTCCGGCCTGGAGACATTTCTGGAAGCGACAGGCCTGACAGGCTTTCCTCCTCCGCTTGGTGATCTCGCACTCGTTCATCACGGGACAGCTGTACTCAATGTTGCCTAGGTAACCACAAACAAGAAGTACATGCAGAAGGGTCATGCACATGCACAGCAGTTGTTTTTACAGAAAAGAATCAAATCAAAATAAAAGCATTAAGTTCTATCCGCCTTCTACCCCATTCGTCATTCATGTAAATTCAGATTTGTAATAGTAGGATTGATCCTTTTATTGCGGTCGCCATCCGGTCTGCTCTCACAGAAATCAATAGAAGCACCACAAGTGTTTATTGTTCAATCTACCGAGCCTCAGTATTGATGAGCAGATTTCTGCTCTCACATGGATCATCTGTCCACTATTATATTTTAAAATGATTTTAAATGATGTACTGACTTTAAACAAAAAGCCTGCGACACACACACACACACACACACACACACACACACACACTACAAATCTGGTTAGCAATGGTGTTTCACGATGACTGGACTCTTTTAAATGTTAAATATCTTATTTCTTTGGGAATTTTAGTTGAGAAATAACTTTTTTTCCCTATTTATGTAGGAATACATGAAGTCAAATATATATATCAGGTATGTATTTACTTGTAAAACGTCTGTGTCTCATTTGTCAATGTGTGGTCAATACGAACTCTTAAAACAGACGATCGTCTTATTTCAACCCAGAGAACACAGATACCTTCAGATCTGGCAGCGCTGCACAAGAGTTGATTAAGTGCTGATCGATATGTGCGGATGAGCAGACTGATCCAACGTGGGGGATCAATTGATCGGCGTCTGAACTCACGATCAGCTGAGAAATCACCAAGTGAGAGCAGATGACTTCGCACACCGATCAATGCGGCGGGCATTTGTTCTTATTGATCGGTGCTACTTACTGTGTAGTGATGTATGCCGTGATCTCACACACTCATACACAGCTTTGGTCTGTTCTGTGTACTGCTGATCAGCTGTGTTCGTCCGCATTGTAAATAAAGTTGGCGTCTCACCTTGAATGGTTCTCTTGAAGAAGGCCTTGCAGGCCTCACAGGACGCCACACCGTAGTGATACCCGGACGCAAAGTCACCACACACCAGGCAGAGACGCTTTGGCCCCGCTGCTCCCAGCGGCACCAGGTAGTCACCTCTCAAGATGGAGTCGACCTGCAGGAAGAGAAGGCGTCAGAGAGGTCCCATCGACACCCGTGACAACAGACACCCGGCGATGCAGTGAGGCAGGTTTACTGGAAGAAATGAAGGCGAAACGATTTTCTCAGAGACTTCTATCAGTTTGACGCCCCCAGCTGGACATCACACCGCTCAGACCCAGTGGCTACGTCCACTTCTTCAGTTCAGGGTGCATTTGGTTCAAATGAAAGTGGCTCAGGAGGGTGTGAGCAGCAGAGACCATCATGGACCATTAGAAACTGGGAGTGAATCTGTGCGGAAGCTCTGGTTAGAGAAACTGGAAAAAAAATACATTTTTATCGAACTAAATTAAATTAAATTGTTTTATATGTTATATATCTTTTATAAAGACGCCAAAAGTTTTTTAAATCCTTTAAATGTGCGTAAAAATAGAAATGAAACATAATTTCCTTTGTTTCTGGAAACTGACGTCAGCCAGGACGAAAACGGTTCAATCAAACAAACTCAAGTTCTTCACCTGAGCTGAAAACGAGCCTGACACAGAGAAACACGAAGTGTCTGACGATGCAGCGCCGCTGGAGGTGGATCCAGTTGGGGAGTCGGGACGAGGCTCCGCGCAGAGGAGGCTGCAGGAGGAGGAGGAGGAGGAGGAGGAGGGACTGGGGAGGAGAGAGTGATGGGGCAGGAGGAGAATCAGGACACAGACATCATTTCAACTTCACGTTCTTACGTTAGGAAAGAATATTATTAAACGTACCTAAAATCCAACATGGCATACACGTGTTAACATCTGAAACTGTTCCTCTGACTGTTGTGAACAATCCCTGTGTATGTTTTGTTTCCAGTGTCTCTACATTTTACACAGTCCCATTCAGTGACGCACACACTTCGTGACATCATACGTTACGTCATTCCCTTCCCTCACGCTCGTTTCAAACGTTCAAGTCTCACCGCTGTGGGAGGAAGTGATACTCGTCCGTCAGCTCCATCCTGATTGGTTCTCGGCTCAGCTTCACACTTCAGACCTCTGATGATGAAACAGTAAAGTCCAGCCTGATGTAGAACAGGTCTGCGCTGTAACCTCTGACCTCTGCAGACAGTGGATGTGAACAGCTTGGAAGTGTCTGCAGTGACATTTATCTGCCTCCTGTCGCTGCACAGGAGGGCGGGGCTTGGGGGATCAGCCAATCGGTGAGCAGCATCAGCCGTCTGTACAGCGGATTGACTTCTTCTTCTTCTTCTTCTTCTGTCATCTCTATTGATTTGGACAGTGACAGATGTAGGCCACGGCAGCCCCGAGCTGCCCGCTGCTGATGTGAACCTGCAGCTTGGAAAGTCTGGATGTCTGATTAGTTGTTACATTCAATACAATCTCTGGGAAGTCTCGGTGTGAAAAACTGGGTTTTCAGTTGGTGGTTGCAGGTTTTCAACGTGTCCATGTCAAAAAGTCTTTGTGATTGTTGCAGGTTTTTTCTTAGTGTCAGTAGAAGATGTTTGTTCTTATCTGGACTGTTCACGTCAACGCAGTCACAAAACTAAATTCATACTGTGGACATGAAAGTAGTGTACAGTGCATTGATTGAATGACTGAAATTTAGTGTGTAAACAGAATTAATACAGTGTGTGTGTGTGTGTGAGAGAGAGAGAGAGAGAGAGAGAGAGAGATGCTGAAGCAGCACTCTGACACAGCAGGATGCGATAACACACCCTGATCAGTTTCACCTACATCTGTTGTTTCATAAGATAAAGCACCACGGGCAGCTCACACACCTGAGGCTCCCTCCCTCCCTCCCTCACTCCCTCCTCTTTCTCTCTCACCCTCTCTCACCCTGACCCACTCACCTCCACCCCACACAACTGGGTCACGGTAGCTCTGGGTCAACCTGGATTCACACCGGCTCAGCTTCTGTCAGGAAAAGAAACATTCACTGTCCTCACATGCAGTTGGAACCACTGACACACTGGTGTGTGTGTGTGTTTGTGTGTGTGTGTGTGTGTGTGTTCACCTACTTT
>CAAKHB010005741.1:0-12856 GCA_901007665.1 Aeoliscus strigatus | reverse complement strand
CTGGAGGCGAACCCACCTATCATTGGACAAATAGTCAGGCATGAGGAGTGCTACCTTCTCACTGTAAGGTGACAGTGCTCACCACGGCCCCCCCACCTTCATTGTTTACTGATTGCTTTCTATCTAATACATAGTGACAATTCGTCACTTTGTCAAATCCATCACTGGTTAACTGTTTTGCCTTTTGTATATATATCTGTAATTCTTATCATGTTTTGTAGTAATATACAGTACTCTATACTATAATCTGCTTGTAATTTCACTGTAAGCTGCTGTGATTGTGTCGATACTGAGCAAACTAATAAAAGATCTGGTCCACGACCTACATACAGCCCTTTTGTTTGGACAAATCCATAAATTGTTGCTGCATTCATGTGTCCAGAGAACAAGACATGACAAATGACTGCGTCTTGTCAGAGGATATATGGAAGATATGAGCAGTTGTGTTGGAGATCAGCGGATGGAGCCACAGGTGTTAAACAGCTAAGCACTTTAGCTGCTTCGGGGGGAAAAGATGTTATTGAAGCGAGAAGGCTTCTTAAACAGCCCCTCTGTGCAGAGCGACTCAAAGCCCTGAGGTCAAAGGCCACTGTGAGCCGCAATGGAAGCCATTTGTCTGGTTGTCATGGCTCAACAGGTGAGCCCTGGGTGGGTGGGGGAGGGGGTGGTTGGGGCAGGCTTCTCAAAACATGTCACCCGTCACGAAACAAAATAGCACCAGAGGCTCAATATGAGGAATGTCCACCACACACGGTCACTCACTCACCACGCTCACGTCACAACAACCCATGTTTGCACGTATTCACACTGTTCTGTTTGTTTTGCAGCTTTCTGAGGGGAGGTCGCTCTATAAAATGAAGCAGAGACGGAAGAAATGGAAAGAACAACCCTGGCCACCATCAGTGCAGAGCTCACTGTTTGTTTCTGTTTCAATGTCACAAGGTCAAGTTGTTGTTTTTTTGTTTTTTTTCCACCCCTGCTTCTTGAGCAAGACACTAAAGCTGCACCTGTGCTGGACCCACGACTGGTAGCTGCACTCTAATTGGGTGTTTTGTGTCGGACCTGACCTCCGGGTTTGGGCCACAACACGCTTATCATCACAGTGAACATGTTGCTACAAACATTACTCCACCTTTGAGTCCATTGTACGAAGTGCGTGTCCTGTTTCTTCATGTGCTGCAAAGCTACAATCAGTCATCTAATGGATTTTAGCTTGTGTCCAACCGTTGTGGGTAAAAGATTTGAGTAGAACTAGTATTTCTGTGATTCAGAATGCTTGTCATGGATTAGATAATTGGTCAAACATGGGGTTAGTGGACACCAAAGGGTCCATAAGGGAGATGCAGCTGCGAACAGGCAGTTGCAATCAGAACCCCCCCGCACACACACACACACACACACACACACACACACACACACACACACACACACACACACACACACACAGCCCACCTGTGTGACCCTCAAAGACCCTAAATTCAGAATCCAATATGGCAGCGTGCAGTATTGTTTTTTTGTTGGTGCTTTTGTCCATTTCATGGATTCGTACAAACAGAACTACTTTATTTATTACCGTTGGTTCTGTTGCCACGGTGTAGCTGTGCGTGGAATGCTGCCTAAAGTGTTTATCAACTAAGGGCGAGCAGCAAATGGCTTTTTTTTCCATCCTGCTGTGTTGTGTTGAAATTGGAACATAAACAACTCATGTTTACCTGGAAATGATGTCACCACGAGGTACTAACTTGGACACACGCTTCAAACAGAATGCATCATATGACCCACTGCTGCATTGGTAAATGAGCTGACCTCTCAGGGCCCCACTGTTCACTGTTTGAGTTGGAGGACATGTTGGGAATGTGCATCTGTGCATCTGTTGATGTGGTTCTGGATCACTTGGAGTTTTACATCTTAGGTACATCACAAATATTGAGATTTAATAGTTCAGTCATAAAACACACCTGTCAGATGAACAGTGAAGAGTTCAGCGTTCTGATTCCAGGGCCTCCAGAGCTTTACAGAAACCGAAGTGAGCAACTGACTCCAGGGAGGAAACAGACGTAAACTGTCATCAGCTGCTCAAAAATGTTTTGTACTGAATTGACACAAATCATTGCTGACAGGAAAGAATCAGGTTCATTTTTTTTCTTCAATGCGAGCTGGAGGTCAGTGGGAAATATAGTTGTGTTGTCGCAAACACACTAGCACACACGTCCCACCACATGCTTTCCCTTCAAGTCATAGAGATCCACACCAAGAGCCTCTGGTCCGCAGCTCAAACCGTTTTGCTCACATCTGCCCCACACTGATGACGCTTGCAGCAGCGTAGCACCCAGAGGTTGAGCATCCGCCTCAAGGACACGAAATGAGAGGAAATCACATTTGGATGTGTCACAGTAAACACCAGTCTAATTATTTTCAATACATGATTTATTTATGTTCCTGTTATATTTCATTTGTCGCACATCCTGCTTTGATATGTCAGACTGAGCGATGATACTGTGTCAGGGTGTTTGCAGAGGCAGGTGGAGCCGCAAGCAGAATTAGTAGCTGTCAAGCAGGAACTTAAATCCAGAATTTATTTTTAACTGACAAAAACACACACACAAAAAAAAAAACAGGCTCGACAACTAACAGGTATAAAGACTGACGGAAAAGGCAGAGAAGTAATAATAATCCAAGCAGGACACGAGGAACACGCCTCAAAGGAAAACAGCCCTGACGTGAAACATAAGATTTAAATACAAACTCAAGCAATCAGGAAATGAGACAGAGCACAGAAGGATGGACAGGTGGACAAAATGGGTGGACACAAAAAAAACCCCCACAAATTAATTTAAATTCGAAATAAGAGCAGGTTTGAACTTGAAATGCGGAAGTGAACACGGTATCGGCTGTTTTAAATTTTATGCACTTAAAAATGCACTTATGTAATTATTTATTATTATTTGTCTTTATTAATTGTTTTATTGCCTTTGGTTGCATTGTATCTTCTAAGTGAAGCACTTTAGGCTGCATGTTTGTGTGGAAGGTGATATATAGATAAAGCTGAGTGAAGCTGAGAAACTATGAGCTCAAAGGTTCATAACGAAAATCCAGAGCTGAAATCATCATCTATAACAGGATCATGACAAACTGGTGCCGTTGCCGTAGTTCTGTGAAGTTATGACTGAGCAGTTATGGATGTTTTCCATCTGCTGCGAGGAATGAACTGTGAAGAGCTTTTCACAGCTTGCAACAGACTCTTTCACGTTGTACTTTTGGGTCGTTTTATTTAAATGAAGTGTCACCCTCTACCAGCTGCAAATACATACGGAAAGACATCACATCCTCCATAATGGCAAACTTCACATAGTTTTCCTTTCAGACAGCCCATCACTCGGCTAACAAGCACAAAGTTATTAGTCTCTATTTCAAAGCTGTAAAAACAAGGATCATGAAAACATCTGTTGTGTGCATGTGTGTGTGTGCGTGTATACGCGTGTGTATGCGTGTGTTTCTGAGAGAGAGAGAGAGAGCGCAAGTGGAAAATATAGTCATTTTAACTCAAGAAAAATACATTTAACATCATTGTGTACATTTTCCAGGAGACGGTGAACACACACGCACGGTGAACACACCCACGCATAGAACACACACACGCACAGATGTCCTCTGTCGCCGCGTCTTGATGAGCTGTGCAATAGAGATGATTACGTTTAAATAGAGCCATTTAAGATAAATGAGCAAAACGTCAGTAATGATGGCTGGTTTCCCATCTGCAGCATCAGTCTGCAGCTGAGTGAAAAGCCGTGTTCTGGATGCACAGAATGATTTTCCAGTTCATCCCAAGCTAGTGATTTTGATATCAAGCAATCAATCCATTAGTCAGTATCTTGTCTTTATTTATGCAGCACATATGTACACACAAACACATTTCGGAAGTACATCACAAACAGAAATGGGTTATTCTGCATTCTACAAATTCGCAGCTACAATTCCACTGACTCGTTTAAAATCATGATGTCATATGCTTGAAGTGTACCTGTGTGAATGACAAGTGTCAACATGTATTTTGTCCCCTTTCACTAGGATGTTAAGGATCCTTTATTTCGAAGCTAAAATTCATTTGCCTTTTTTTTTTTTTTTCCAGTTCCTCACTGGAAATGAAAGCTTGCTCTCAACGGACTGAACAAACAGAATAAGTAAGTGTTATTTACCCACAAAACATCCCAATTACACTTTGAGGATTATCACCTTACGATAAATCATACAGAAAGAGAGGAGGAGGAAAAAAAGAGACTTGTTGTTCTCTGTAACCACAACAGTCTTCCTGGATGTGACTCATGGGTCTGTAAACCAGATAGCGAGAGGAGAATGTTTAAGGAGGACTTAATGCTTTGCAGGTTGATTGAAACCAGGCCATTGACAAGCAGCAAGAGTGTTGTCAGATGATTGAAAAAACAACTGTGCTCTGAGAAAAATAAAAGAAGGGTCCAGAGAGAGCAAAGCACAACCTCACAAAAGTCCTGCAAACACTAACTGAAGCTTCTCCTGGAGAGAGTGAGCAAGACAGAGAAAATGGCCGCCTTTAGCCTTTAGCCTTTGGCCACCTGTGTAGATTAGTTCTATTGTTTCTGTTTGTTTTGGTTCCATCTCTCTTTCTGACTATTCCTTCCTTTGACACACGCACACACACACACACACACACACACACACACACACACACACACACACACACACACACACACACAGCTATAAACATGTCTGGGGCACAAAGGGTGTGAAGGTTGTGCAAGCGACTTATCCCAGGTGCGAATCAAATGTTTCTGCAGTGACAAACACAGCATTGCATTTCCACATTCCAGTCCATTATTAACCTTGTGTTTTGCTCTAATTGTTTGAAAAGTCAGGCGCTGAAAGGCAGATTTGAACATCTGATACATCTGTTGTTTTTGTCATATGATACAGAGACTTCAAAGATTCTTGGACGGGGTTAAGCTGGCTGTTTGGGGTGGAAAAAAAAAGAATGGATGAATGAAAAAACAGTTGAGCTCAGTGTGCATTCATCGTTTCTGGTGAAGGCTTCACTGAACAAACGTGTTCAGGAGAACGGCAGTGTGTGATGGGTAGCACTCCAGCACAGGAATTAGATGACACAAAGCTGGCATACTGGTTCTTATCTGACATTTGTGTCTTTACGTGAGCTCATATAACTGTCACCAGAAGCTGTGAGAGTGCTACACCCTCTGAGTTATGAAGACAAATTAGCACTTAGAGATAGAGCAGCTCACGATTTTACAAGGACCTTGAAAAAAAAAAAAAATTAGAACTAGGTTTCTGATCAGTCCGTCTTAAGCCTGATTTATACTTCTGGTGTCAAAACAAAAGTGTAAGCTCGCACTTCACACCTTACACTGACTGACATACGCTTCTCCATAATTGCAACCACGCGACAACCCATCAACTCGGACAGCTTGGTTACGTCAGGTGGTGGTTTTGGGCTGTCATGTGTGTGCCAAGGCAACTTGTGTAGAAAATGTGAAAATTATGTTGATCTTGTTGCCGTTGCAGTTGTAACAAGATCAGCTCACTTACAGTCGCTGTCGTCTGAAGTGGACAAAGAAAAACACAGAGTGATGCAGAGTGATGCACAAGTGTAATGACAAGTATAATGACATTCGCTCAAGGTTCCTGTAGGACACCAGGGCTAACGGTGCGCAGAACAGTTCTTTTCAGTCTACAGAATCATTCGAATCCATTCAGTGAAAAGAGTTGTTCAAAAGAGTTCGGTACCACCCCTCCTCCACCTGACCCCGTGCTGCGCTGAAGCGCGCCAGGCTCCCTTTGGGAATCTTCAAATTGTAGAACTTCCATCACTGATGGAAGTGGTGAAAGCAGATTCTAGCATAAGCTACGTGTTTTGAACTGATCTACAGGTCGCTAGGAGTCTGAATACTCGCTAAATACCATGACAACGACGCTGATTGAGTCTGATGTTTGTTTTCAGTGTAAGTTTCTCTTTCAGAGCGTTTCGTATCAGTCGACTGGTTCTCAGGGAATGAACCAGCGAATCGGATTTACCCGCCGCAGTTCTTTCGAATGAATCGTTCAGTGCTCATACACAGGGCACCAGTGTAGGGAACCAGTGTAGGGAACACACATACTGTATGTCATTCGCGTAGGGTGTGTTAATTCAACACAGAAGTATGCAGGCTTTAGTCTAACACCTTTTTGTTTTCATGTGTCTTCACCGTTAAAGGTTCAGTGAGGGGAAACTGGGACGAAAAATTAAAATACATATGACTGTCATGGAAAGATCGAGACTGGAATCTCCGGAACAACAGGATCAGAGGGGCCCACATCTTAAAGGAATCCACGTTCTAACCCAGCAGGGAGTGCCCATCCATACCTTCTTACATCTTTTCTTCAACAGCTGCTATAGCTGTTGTTGCTAATCTCTACCACTGAGCAGACTATTCTGGTGCAATCTGCTGTCAGAAACAAGTGAAAAAAAGGGGGGATGGAAGTGGAACCTACAGGAAACATCGGCGTCGGTGCTGTGGCCGACTGTGCATGTCTGCCGGCACGCACACACATATTCACACCTGCATATGGGTCAGTAATGCTCAAACCAAGTGTTCTCTCACATGCCTGCATGTATGCATTCATGCATGTTGACACATATATATACACACACACACACACACATACACACACACGCACGCACGCAACAGGCAGGGTGTGTGAGGGAAGATAATATGGAAAGCATGCGTCTATAGAAACCCGAAGCAGCAAAAGTCAGACGTGTGGTTCAGTTCATTTGGAATCACTTTGGAACAGATTATATAAGGCTCAGATAAAAGTCTAGTTTGATTCATTAGAAATCTATCTGATGCACTTAGAACAATCCAAGCAGCAAAAGGCTGATTCAGAACACATTAGATTTGAGAAGGTTTTTTTTTTTCCCCAAGACAATCAGTCTTCTCTGCTCAAAGACAGCCAGACGTCAGCACTCTGCATCTCACCTCAGCCCTGGGGTTGATTTCCACAGCAGATTTCCTGTTATGGTCATGATTTAATCAACTTCAGTGTGTTTGACTTGGAGCCTCCTCGCAGGTGTCAACACATTACTCTGAGGACAGACTGCATGGAGGGAAATACACAGCACCCTCAGAACTGTCTGTTTCAGAGGTGTATTATTTATCATCCTCTATTTACGTATTATGGTAATTTGTTAAAAGGAGAGTGTTTATGCTATCATGCATGTGAGACTGAATCAGTGAAAGAGGGACGAACATTAAGCAGAAGCTGGAGAAAAAGAAATTATGGATGTCTGGATGCAGTTAGACAAGCGGAACTGTGGCACATCTGCCTTGTCACGCTCCTGGTCCCACACTGCCTGAGGTGCCCGTGCTAAAAAGCACAGCAAATGTGGCACAGGAGGGGGCGTGTGAGCTGAAATGGGGAACATCAGGCAGGTTTGACACACAGCGGCACCTTCCCAGCAAAGCAAATCGCCCCGCCGTGTCCTGAGTGTAAAAGGTTAAACTGATCTGTGGGAATTATGTCGAGATGAACAAGATCCAGGAGAGTGACAGTTTCGCAGCTGTCGGTCGGCTGCCATGAAACCGCTGAAGTAAATGACTTCAGCTGTTAAATAAAGCCATGATCTTTATATTTCATCATTAAGCTGAACTAACCAGATGTGATTTGTTTTCATACTTTAACTCCTGACTGAGCAAAACCACCAAGAAAGGATTTATGGATGTTTGAGGCTTTTTTATGTATCAACATTTTATCTGATGGCCTATTCATTATTGTTTTTTGTTTTTTTTGTTAAGCGTAGCATTTCAAATCCGATGCAGCGCTGCAAAGTGTTAATATACGCTGCATGACGGATTACTTTTAGAGTGTGGATGATAGTTTTATGGTTTTTAAGTTTGAGACACTCGACAATCCGCATACGCAGATGATCCGTGTGTGTATGAGTGAGAAAGAGAAAAACGTTGTGAAGAACGCATGGCTGAGGAATGGGGTCCAGCTCACTGTGTCTTCCAGCACCACCTCCAAAGGAAAATGTGGAGGCACGCGCTAAAATGGTATGTGTGTATGTCTCTGGATCTGCTTCCTTTCTGCTTCATCTCCTGTGATCTCATTTATGGAGGAGGAAAACATAAGTGGCGGTAAATTTCACCTGTCTTCTTATGTGTTACTGTTTAACTGTCACAGTTCCATGGAGGGTGATGAGTGCTTCAAAGTTCAGTTTTGTGATGAGAGGTCCATTGAGCTGCAAGGAACTGAAAGTACATCTGAAGCTGTCGATATCTGCAGCTAAGCTTAAAAAGCTTAAAGCTCCTTTTTAAATACAAAGATGCCGAAAAATGGCTTTCAATAACCTTATATCACCTTTTCTATACCAGCCTCATATTTGAGGTTCTCAGCAGGGTTGTCAGTTTAAATGTCGCACTCATGAAGACATTTCACCAGCTACACATGTACACATAACGCCACCACCCACAGTGCAGATACTTCATCTATGTTTCAGTCACATCAGATATATCTGCTGTTTGTTCCTCAATACAGCTGATTGATGTTCAATAACTAACTGAGAGTTAAAACTACATCTCTACTATTATCTCTGGAGGAGACACACTGATTCACTTTGTTGTGTAAGCCAGGGAAAGATTTTTACTTTCTTTTAAACAGTTCATGCATTACGAATGGCCCATTGAGAAAGGAAGGCACACACACACACACACACACACACACACACACACACACACACACACACACACACACACACACACACACACACACACACAGCCTTCAGCGCTGCTCTGTGGGTCTTAAGTGTGCATAACATGGCAGCCATTATCCTATTAGCAGCAGTGGAGGCCTGGGGGCAGGCGGTGTGTGTGTGTGTGTGTGTGTGTTGGGGGGTAGCTGAAGTGAAAGAGATGAAAAAACTGGCATCAAAAAAGGGAGGTACAGTCAGCGGAGGGAGGTGAGTTTGAAGCCAGAAGAAGAGGAGTCCGTTTTACAAAGAGATTCCACATTAAACCATCATTATTCTACTTGACTTCTTTACACTGGATCACAGGAAGCTGGTGCGTGACCTTTGCTTGCGTTCCGATGCTCCACATCAAAGAAATGATGTGCTGATAAATAATTCTGTAATAATTCTTCCTCCCAACCCCAAGAGCATGGTGTACTGGTTTCAGCTCCGGCACAACTGTGACCCACAACTGGAGCAAACTTTTCTCTCACCTTTTCTCTCTATGTATTCCATGTCTTTATTTAATTGTGTACATCCTTTTTAATGTGACATTGGATAAGTGCTCCATAAATCAGGCTATTATTAATATTAGTAGACCACCTTCTCTTCCCTCTGAGCTCTTGTCTGTGTTGCAGTAATCTGAAGGGAGAGAAAAATAAAGTAAAAAGGCTCAGGAGTGGTGGCTACAGCTACAACCTGCACAAACAGAACTGTGGAACATGTGAGCCATGTGAGAAATGAGGTGAAGGTGGCTCTGAGAAAAAATGACTTGAGGAACAGCGCCACACTAGGGTGTACCCACATAAATCTCCACATGGATAAAAGCAGTGGGAGACCTGCTGTGTGCATATCATTATCACTGTACTAGGCCGGCATTAAAAAGCCCTTTTAAGTTCTTCTTTTTGCTTTGAGCTTTGGCAGAGGCCCTGCCAAGATTCATTTGGCCAGCATCCGCAGATCCTAGCTCCAGAGTCAATCTCCCCTTTGAACTGCCCAAATAATGGACTCCTCCAACTGCTTCATTATAACATGCTAATTTCCATTATGATTGATTAATCCAAGCTGCTCCTCTTCTCTGTCACAGACCAACCCTGAGAGCTCCACGCACAGTGGGGGCAAAACGACGGACTTTTGCAAACTCGGTATCTCCTCTTCATTACTCCAACGGCACCCCTTCCCCTTCCCCTCCCTTACTCCCTCCTACCCTAACCTCCATTCCTCACTCTCCCCCTCGTATTCAGCCTCACAGTCCAGGTTCCTTTCACATGGTCTCTATTGAAGCCAGGGAAAAAGGCTCTGCAGCAGCAGCTGGCAGCTCTTTTCTCCAGGGCAGGTATGGAGGGGTTGGGTGCTCTCTGCATGAACGAGCCCCACTCCTTCAGCCGCCATTCAGCTCCGCTTTTGCCTATTCACCAAGGCCTTACTTTGTCAGGACGAAGGGAACACAGAAAAAGAGGGATCACCCTTTTCTCTCTTTGTACTCCCCATAACTATACAAGCGCTCCCAAAGCCTCCACTAATGAGCTGGCCTCCAAGGTTGGTGAAAGAAAACAGGTTTGATTAATACGGGCTCATTCACCTCACTGATGGAATGTCAGTCTTACCTTCATTATCCTGCTAGCTGCTTT
Source organism: Aeoliscus strigatus (assembly GCA_901007665.1). NCBI lineage: Eukaryota > Metazoa > Chordata > Actinopteri > Syngnathiformes > Centriscidae > Aeoliscus > Aeoliscus strigatus. The sequence goes on along the minus strand of CAAKHB010005741.1, from coordinate 2,473 downwards.
TGACGGTGTATGCCTCCTCCACAGGATTCACAGGAAGAGCTTAGCAATTAAAGTTTTCCATTGAAAGTACAAGTGCAAATGCGGACAACAAGAGTTTTTGTACTTTGGAACAAAAGTAGCAGTTCTTGACAGAAATCTACTTGTCAGAAATTTTCCCAGCGAGCTGGTTTAGACACATACAGTGTACACACATACAGTAGGAGCATGTGCACACGCACACTGTGGGACATCAGATAGTACACACCATCTAATTGCCATTTCTCCACAGTTAATGATACACTTCAGATAATGTAATGATGCTGAATGAATTGCTCGTAAACATACACAACGCACACCAAGGGAGAGGCCATATGGTCCACTGTGCAGTAAACCGGTATCCAGTTACTTCAAATAAATTGAATTTTCCACCTCTGGCCCGTGGTGTGTTTGAAGACCTAATTGCATTTGCACAGGCAGCTTATTGTGATTTCACTGGCTAATTAAACCACTCAGTGGATGTCTAAACACTGGACGTATGTGTAACCAACCATGAAATGTAAAAGGTCAAAGGTAGATTTTATATTTCACTATTAAGCACTCAAATGGGAGTCTTCAGGACATAACATTCTTTCCTGAGTGTTTTAGAAAACGCAGCTGGTTGGCAATCATGAGGCGCAGTAAGTATTTTCTATGCAACAACAAAAGCTGTGTTAAATTCCTTGTGAACAACTGACATTGAAAAGAGTGAGAAAGTTAGCCAGAGACAAAGGCCGGGAATGAGATCCCTTCTTAGTTCAAATGCATTCACACTAAAAACACTGCAACAAAGAGTGCTGGCAGACAAAACGCTGTTTGGCCGGCGCAGACGTGAAAACAAGTGAAACAAGCACATTCCTCTCCTTGCGTAGAACAAAAACTGTTCCAGGCCATCGCTTCTTTTATGAAATATTCTATTGACGAGGCTTAATAAAACAAACACGGCCAAATACACAAGAGTCACCCTTCCCCAGCCGGCCTGTCAAAGGAGCTGCAAACCAACCAGCAACCGCCTCAACTTTGTCTGCACTGGGGTTGAGGATGTGAACATTGTGGACACAAGTAAACACCTGTTGAATAGATGTGAAACAACAATGCATACCTTCATCGCAGCGAACACTGCGCCTTTAAGTGTAGCAGACAGGGCAAGCAGCCCTGGCCACGCCTTCCTCGTGATGGAACAGGTTAGGGATGCAGCACGATTCGTCTCTCATCACTTGCCGTTGGGCCGCCACGCTACGAGCCGTACCTTTGACAGAAACTTGGCACAGTAAAGCCTGATTCACTGCTTCCATTAGACAAACACGGCACGGTGTCAGTGTTAGCACACATGGTCAGTACAGTTCAAAATGGTGAAAACAGGGAGAAGACAAACAAGAATTGTGCTGTTTGGACACCTGCAGATCATGTGCTGGTGTCGAATAGCGCACAGAACCGCAGCTGAGCCTTCGGTCTTCAGACACGTTTTGTTCTCACCCCGCCAACAATTGTTGAGTTCGTGACCTGGTTGATATCTGCTCGATGATCTGAAAGCAAGCATTGCTCATCATTCTGAGTAACAATGCTACAGTCACGGAATGTGTCTCCTTTTGGTGACACTCGACCGGAGAGGAGTGATGTCAGCCAGTTTGAAGGACGAAGGCCGATTTTAAACGGTTGAACCAATGGTACCTCCACAAGTATATCTCATAATACGCGAGAAAAGCTGGACTGTTGCACTGGCTCTCAATACATACAGTTAAGTAATATTTGGAACTTGGAAGGACAGGCAGTGGTAGACTTTGCCAAGAGAATGGAAATGGCAGTGGTAAACACCTATTTCCAAAAGAGAGTAGAACACTTGATAACTTACAAGAGTGGAGGCAGGTCTACACAGATAGATTCTATTCTATGTAGAAGAGGTCTTCTGAGGGAGGTTAGCGACTGTAAGGTGGTGCCAGGAGAGAGTGTAGCCAAACAACATAGGATGGTAGTGTGTAAGATGGTGATGGAGGTGAGGAAAAGGAAGAGGGTGAAGACAGAGAAGAAAATCAAATGGTGGAAATTGAAGAAAGAGGAATGTTGTGAAGAATTCAGGAAGGAGGTAAGGACAGTGCTGGGTCGTGTTGAGGAATTCCCAGATGATTGGGACGCTACGGCAACAGTGATTAGGGAGACAGGTAGGAAGGTGCTAGGTGTGGCCTCAGGACAGAGAAAGGAGGACAAGGAAACCTGGTGGTGGAATGTTGAGGTTCAGGAGAGTGTACAGAGAAAGAAATTAGCGAAGAAGAGATGGGACAGTGAGAGAACAGAAGAGAACAGGCTAGAGTACAAAGAGAGGGCAAGGGAAGTGAAGAGGGAAGTGGCCAAGGCCAAACATAAGGCATATGAGGAGTTGTATGAGAGGTTAGATACAAAGGAAGGGGAAAAGGAGTTGTACAGGTTGGCGAGGCAGAGAAATCAGGCTGGGAAGGATGTA
>CAAKHB010005739.1:112965-125467 GCA_901007665.1 Aeoliscus strigatus | reverse complement strand
TTCCGCCTCAACAAACCCCCTCTTACTTATTTACAATTTGATTCTTCTGTACAGTGTGATTTTCTGGAACAATCCCCGTGCGCTGTGCTTTTGCTTTGATTTCCAGCGGTCGCACACATCTGCCTAATAACACCGATGGCGACTGACGCTGGGCCCAGCTCGTGCATGGACGTAAAGAATGTCTGGTAATTTGCGAACGTGTGTGCACGTCTCCCGTTGAACAGAATTTGCTACCTCATTATGTTGTGAATTCCTCTTTAAGAGTCCTCTGTTCTGTCTCCATAACACCGCCGTGTCTTCGCTACACTTTCCCACTAGAAGTGGACGAAGCTTTGACTCGGAGCCAGAACCGTTTGGAACAAGCGCCCTCATATTTGTGCTCTGATGCAAAATCTGCTCGGTGGCTTTTTTTTTTTTTTTTTTTTTTTTTTCCAGACTTGAAATTGGGTATAAATTGTGTCAGAAGAGGGAGGGATGTTTTGTGAAATAATAGCCACGAATGCCACGAAACAGAGCGTTCTTACTGCTGAGCTTTTGATCCATTTATAAATAGCAGGATTCTGTCATAAAAAAATAGCATTACTGTGGTCTTTTCCTGCAATTAAAATACGTTTGGCTCGGGAACAAGGGGCTAAGAGCTTGTGTTTGAGAAAGAGCCCCCCCCGTCTCCTGCTCTCCCTCATCGGTGAAAGCATGTCATTTATTAGTTGTTATTTTCATCTCTCTCCGTGGCAGATGTGTGATAATGGGCAGAGGGGCGTGTTCCACCTGTTTTCTTTCATCCGTGGACATGACGGGCAGAGTGAGTTGCCGTGCTTTTTCCCAACGCGTTCTGATTCCTCTCGGTCCAAGGAGTGTGGTCTTCACATGACCAATCAAATATGTCAAACCACCAGTGTTTTCCCCCCACATGTACAACAAGAAAATCTGGCTTCAATTATTATTGCACCCCAAGGGGAACTTCCAAAATTCCTCCCCTCCTCATTTGTCAGAAATGAAGCTCTTTCGTTTCCTGCGATTGGTTGAAATATGTCTTTTGATATTAAATCACGCCGGTTTTCACTGGCTGCAGGACCAAGACAAATGTTTATCATATTTATTTATGTCATCGGAGATGACCCCGCCGCCCGGCAACGTCGACTTGGCTGCAGACGCCCGCGTTGGGCTGATTAGGAGGAAGAGAGTCGGCTGAATAAGCAGAAGTTAAGAGATAATTCGGAACGCGCATGAGGTAACTGTGGTTTGTTTAATGTGAAACAACAATAGCGGGGTTGGTACAGGGCGATGAAGGTACTTTTTCAAAAGGCCCAATGACTCCAGACTGACACATCCCACCCAAATCTCTTGCGTTGTGTTGATAAATGCGGTTCCAAACTTTGATTACGGATCGGTTTCACGTGTTTGTATGTCAACAAACGCCGCTAAACGCACCTCTGGTCGCTCTGTGCCAGGGTTTCTGTACGTGCCGCGCATTTCCATAACATGGGTCGAGGCCTCGGCAGTGCAGCTCCGGGAGGGAACCGCTGAATGAAAATTGCCGTTGACGTTGCCGAAACAAATAAAAGTACTCATGCTGCTGCTACATCTGTGGCCATTTTAAGCCCCTATTTATTCCATTTAAGCTCTCATTTGAATTCACCAGCACAAATAAACATATCATAACGAAGCGAAAGCTCTGATGTCATATGCAGATGTTGAATTTTGATTATTCCTCTTTGCCCGGTGAATTCGTCAGGATCTTGTCTCCCAAAACCAAAATAGATGACATCATTTTTTCTTGGCACCGACGGGACGGTGTTTGCTCACTCGACTGTAGCAGAGACAGCGCTGCCCTTTCCTGACTTATCTCAACATCTCTCTTACCATGTTAGTTTGTGTATACAGGAGAGGTCCTGTGATTCCGGAGACAAAAATAGAAGGAAAGGGGCAGTAACAGTCTCCGTGTGCAGACTACTGTTCTGTCCACACAGCGTCTACTGCTGATGATAAGCTGGCATCAGTCCAACCGGTATAAAAAGCAAAACGCGGGTCTTTAGGGTTGTTTGTTTGAGGTCCAGCTGTGAAAGTACCAGAGGCTGTGATAAATCATTCTGTTAAAAAAAAGGGAAAAAAAAAAGTGGGTAGAGGCAGGAAAGAGGTCGGGTTGGGGTTGGATGATCTCCAGTTTGATGGGTTTACACCCAACAACAGGGAGGTCATGTTCATGTTGATTTTGTGACTGACCCACATCGCCTGTCCCGTCTTCTCCCACGCAGACGTGCACTGAACCTCGGGATCCTGCGTGACCCGGGTTCGGAGGTGGAGGACCGTCAGTACCAGGTCGACCTCCAGTCCATCAGCCTCGGCACGGCGCAGTGGGAGCAGCTGAAGCCCGAGAAGGAAGGACTCAAAGGAGGTGTGTCGGTGGAGAGTGAGAGGAGCTCCCAGAACCCAGCGCTGGAATGGAACATGGCCAGCAGGTGAGGAGACACGTTGACGTTGGGTCTCAACGCAGCTTCAGCTGTGTTTCCCTTTGGGTCCTTCTGCTGTTGAGTGCTAATATCGGGAGGAACGGTTCCCAGTGACTCCTCTCACACCCGATTCCTAAAAGATGACAAATGGAACGTGGGCCGACGGTCCAAGGTCCTTTTCCAAGTCATATTCCGAGCCGCGGGCAGGAAGTTCCACCCCTCTCACCCCAGATGTCCTAGAATTTGAAATCTCTTTTCCTCTTTTGTTGTGTAAGAACGTCTTTTCTCCGCCCTACAAACACATGGTGTCGCCGTGGGTTCCCACCTTCCACATCGGTCAAAGTGTTGCTCCTGTTCTTCTACAGCTGTACCCTCAGTGCTTCCAACCCCCGTAGAAAAACAAAAACAAAGTATTCTTCCAGTTTGGGATCAGCGTGGTACTCGACATGCTTCGACTGAGCTGCTGGGGGGGGCAGGGGTGGGGGAGCACGGGGCTTCGAGCTGCTTGAAGCTGCTGTCCTGCGAGCCACCAATCACACAGCTGTCAGAAACTTGTCTTGAGATTGTGTTGTGGCTTTGGTTCTGCCAGACCTCTTCCTGTCACAGTGTCCTCCACTTTCCAAGAGCTTATTGATGGTGGAGGGAACTTTTCCCCTCTGACAACTTGGCAATCTGAAAGGAAAAACAGATCCTCTGAAGGCTTCTAATGGTCTGTCAGTTTTGGCCCAGATGATGCAACTTCTGACGTTCTGCTGTGAAGTTTTTTTTTGTCAAAAAATGTTTCATGGGGTTTCGGTCTGTTCCAACTTTGCATTTACACAATAGAGGTGGTGTAAGTCATGGGTTGAAGGTGGGACACCTGTAGACGTCGGTCAGCCAAGTTTTCATGAGCTGTGATTTGTCAAACCATGAAATATCATGTTTTTCACTTTTTTATCTTTTAGTTCACCACACTTGTTTCTGTTGAACCTTTCTGCAGCTCCAGGTTCTTCACAGAATGTGTGTGTGTGTGTGTGTGTGTGTGTGTGTGTCTATGTATTTGAATCAGATGAATGTACTGTATACGTATGAACGTGAACCCCCCCCAGCCCCACTGCCTCGTCGGAGCGTTCATGTCCCACTGTCTGTAAACACTTCATTCATGTTTCCCAGTGGACGTAGGGACCATCTCTTACCTCCCCATCATACTGTTGTTTCACGAAATACAGCTTTGTACAGCACATTCCTCTGTTTGTTAACAAACCCTATATAAACCGTCAGTAAATTGTTTTTTTTATACGTGTTTCACCTTTAATTAAAAATGTCTTATGCTTACCACATTTTTATATATCTGTTATTCATTTATTGCAGTATTACTATTATTATTATTATCATTATTTTGTGTGTTTTACTGCAAATCACTTTCACTTGTATTCTTTCTGTGTGTGAAAGGTGCCTCATGAATAATAACACAACAGTAATAACATCTTTGTTTATATTTCATCCCCAGTTCAAATCACAGCTTTGTAATGAGCTAGTTTAAACATGCATGAATCCACATGATCTATTCACTTTGACATATTCTCCTGTTTACAGACGTCCAAAGGTGCTGCTGGATGAAATTGTTACTCCCCCCGTCAGGTGACGTGGGATCCGCCGTGAGCGTTGAGTAATTTATCTCATTTGTCTGGCGGTGGGAGCAGCATGTAGTTATTGAGTTAGCTCCCTATCGTTGAGCCTCTCCATGCACGTAATTATAAACGCTGTCATTTTTTTATAGACTCGGGAGCTAAAACAAGCAGGAGTTTAACAGCCTGTTTGGCCCCACATCCCTTTTTCACTTGTGTTTTGAGAGGGAACAGACCCAAAAATCACAGAATCACAGGCAAAGACTCCATATTTGTTCTCCGTCAACCAAAAATAAGCCCTGTGGAAGAATGCAGCGCAAAATCAACATGGGCCTGATTGAGACAGAGTGCTCCCGGGTCATCAGGACATGGGCTGCGGCTGGCTGAGACACACACCTTTCAACCACCGCGCTCGTTTTCTTTACCGAACGCCTCAAACGCACAATATGAGACTTGGAAGCCGCCCTAGAAAACATCTCCTCCGCTCCCAGCGGTGACACTGATGCATTAACGGACCCGGTCTGCTTTAAGGCCCTTTATTCCAACAAGCGTTGACATGTATGAGCCCGATCCCCCAGTCTGCCCCCACTCTCCCTTTAGATGGTGCCAGTTGTTTAGGGTCACAGCTGGATTGCAGCGTCCCTTGGTGACATTCCTTTGAGGGGCTGTTGTCGCAGATCACAAAGCTTTATGTTGTTCGGTCCTCAAAACATGGAACAAACTGAAAAACCGAGATGCATCATTCAAAGAAACAAAAAAAAAGGCGGTGAAGCTCCGTTAGTTCAAGTTAGGGATTTTGTTGTTGTTGTTTGGTTTTTTTGCCCAGTCAAAAAATGAATAGTGCAGAGAGATTAAAACACTATACAAAGAATGCCCCCCCCCTCCCCCACACACACACACACACACAGAATGAGAGAATGTTCAGAACATTGACTGTAAGGGAATGTCAGTCAGAAATGCATGGAATGGGTTCTTCAATGAGTCTGTCTTTTCTAGCAGATCCACTCTGTGTGCTGATGAGGGGTGAGATGGTACACACAGTACATACAGAGTATAGAGAATATACTACAACTGTCATTATGCAGCCAGTGCAATTGAAACTGGAGGACTGCTCCTGCTGGGGAGTAAAAAAGTACAAAATGAAATAAAAGAAACAGGTGAGGATAAAAGTATTAGAGTATTACAACTTGTTATTGTCTGTGTTTACGTGATGTCTGAGTTATGTACCTGCAGCGAGCAAATGCTAAATCAACATCAGATTTAACAGTGGGGTCCTAAACGAGGCCCCATAAAGTTTGAGAACCTCGGATGTAAGCAAGTGGAGCTTTGGTGGGATACCATGTGTCTCTGGATACGTACGGATCCTCCCTGGTCTCAGCGATTTGAGGTGGCAGACTTGGCCTGATGTCGGATTCTTCAATTCATCCTCTTACTACTGCGTCTGACTCGGAGCGAGGGGGCTACTGGGGCTCAATCCACACATTCCTTCTTCCTTACTCTCTTTTTGTCTCTGCGTCAATGAAAACAAGGCTGCCGGGGCCTGTGCCAAGCAGAGATGTCTGAAAGGGCAATGAGGTGAGACTCTGGGCTCACACTTGCAGCCCCATAAGATGCTGGATGCCTTCTCAGTAGACGTAACACTCCGGAGCTGCAGCTCTGGGTTTCTACTCAGAACGTGACGATGCGATGGGGATCAGTTAGCGTGATACTCAAAGGCTTAGCGCAGATTGACAGTTTATACAGACCGCTCACGTTTGACAGCGACCTGTTTCTGACGTAGTGGTGGTCATGGTGATTCATGGCCCAGATGCTTTTTTTCTCTCTGTGTCCAAACATACTTCTTCTTTGTCATGTGTGTTCCTTCCACACCAGAAAAAAGTGTCTTTTATTTCCCTCTATAACTTCTTTTTCTTCTTCCATCATTCTCCTCCTAGGTTTTCTGCCATTGCCCCTCGTCGTGCTGTAGTAGGAAACACGTGTTCCGTCTGAAAGACCTTTTTCTGTACGTTGTTCTGTTTAGAACGTTGTTAGAACCACAGCTCAACCTTGTTATGTTTTGCTGAGGAGCATGAAAATCCCCTCAGTGTCACTGGTTTGGTTCGGTCCCTCACAGAAATGATAAGATAATGTGCTGTTAGATGGAAAGAAGCTACCGGTCGTCCACGAAAGAAGTCAAGATGTGTCTGAAAGTGGAGGGGATGACGTTTAGTTTGAGTGTGTGTGTGTGTGCGTGTGTGTGTGTGTGTGTGAGAATAAGCTGAAGATATTCTCTTGCTGCTATAGAATCACCACGTCCTTGAATATAAACACTCATAGTTGTATCTCCTCTCATCCACCACTGCTATCTGATCTTTTGTTGAACAGCTACTTTACTCACTTTTACCGTTTCCAGTCCTTCTATAACTACATATAATATGAATTAACACTTAACACTTGTTCACACATCTTGCAGACTTTCTTGTTTTTCTTTGCATTGCCTAGATTTTTCTGTCTCCCTAGATTCCATATGTATATTTTTCGTTTCAAATTTTAATGTGTCTACCTTTGTAAAGCAATTAAAACTAGTAGTAGTAATTATGACAAGGACACTAATAATAATAATAATAATTCTTATTCTTATTCTTATTGTTGTTGTTGTTATTCTTTCTTTCATTGGCTCACCAGTCTTTGTTTTTTCTTGTTACTAACACAAACGAATAAAAGAAGTGTTAATACCCCACCTCTTTGGAAGACACCATGTACAACTTCCCCTTCACTCCGCTGGTGTTTGGGTTCATTTCCAGTAGTTACATATCTGCCGCGGCCTCGGTTGCTTTCCTGAGTTTTTTTTTTTTTTGCGCGGAAACAGCAGAATCCCTGACAGGATCTGTCCACATCCCAGTGCTGTAGTTCCCGCCAGCCGACCGAGCCGTTGTCAGGAAGCTGTGAATCTCCCTTCACCTCGTTCAGGTTCATGCCCCTGATATCGCGGCGTAGTGTTCCTACAGTGTATAAAGTAAGAGTCTGTGACTATTCCAACCTACACACACACACACACACACACACACACACACACGGCTCAGAGGCCCTCGGGTAAACCGAGCCTCACGCCTCCTCGCCTGGCTGTTGACCGATCGCACCTGTCCCCTGCAACGGGACACTCATTGTTTCAATCCCTGTCTGAGAGGAGATTAGCCAGCACCAAACGGCCTCACAGATCATCAGGTCTCATTCAAACTCTCTAAATGTGTCAGAAAATAATCCCTTCAGGGCACGAGTAATGCACTTGTGTAGCCGCCGTGAATATGATATTGGTCTTGATCAAGTACTGTACTCGGGGCCACCTAGAAACAGCCTTTTATTATCCCGGCCAACTCTAAATATTGGAAGCCGTGTGTCTTGATTGTTTTAATAGCAGCAGATGTGGCAATTAACACCACCTTATAAAACCCACTTGTATATTTGTTTTACCGCTAACAAATGTTCCCACAAATATGACTTGATTGTGGGAATGAACATTAGTGATGTGAGAAGGTCTTAGTTTAATGATGTGTATGCAAAGGAGGGACTTGTCAAATAACGTCTCGTCCTGTGTCTGTAATCGTATTCACGCTCGCAGCTACAACATGTTAGATGTGGAAGAACATCAGATATTAGAGTGTTTCCGTCTGGCCGACAAGAGAAAATATCACTTCACCGTTTTCCATCCGACTGTTTTGAATTTAAAATGCCAGACAGAGTTTGAGTTTTGTGTCTCGCTGTCAAAAGAGGGGCGTAACAACGAGCAAAGTGTGAACATTTAGTGGTTTTGACTGTGTTGTATTGACTTGTCTCTCTTAAGCAGATGAGACAGACTTTTACCCAGACTCTTAACTGGAAACCATCGTCAGATACGGGGACGTAAAGAGCTTGAATGAAGTGTGCGCGCGCACGTCGGTGTGGTTGTTTTTAATGCAGCGTGACGTCACTTTAGCCCCATAACTGCAGTGTTTCATCCCCAAAATGGTACTTTTGTGACTGAAATTGTGAAATCAGATGTGTGTATACATTTCATTTTTATTGTATTTGTTGTTTTCTCGTCCTTTCAGTATCAGGAGGCACCAGGAGCGCCGGGCCATCCTCACGCCCATCGTCACAGATTTCTCCGTGCGAGTGACGGCTGCTCCGGCCATCATCTTCAGCAAGAACCCGTCCCCCGACGGCGGACAGGCAGAGGTCAGGAACAGGCAAAGCTTTTTGAGATAAGATAACACCGTGTCAATCCCCAAGGACGTTATTTGTGCCAGAGAATGTACAAATGAGAGGAGCATTGGAGCCGTGGATTCTGGGGGTCGAGGTGGGAGAGGACGGCATTACACGTATTTGATCATGTGGGGAAAAGAGTAAAGAAGGAGAAAAAAACCACATCTCATGCCCTTTGACCTCGACCTGTTCCAACTGTGATTGCGTCAGTCACTGGCTGTTGGTATGAACACAGGCGCTGATTATGTGGGATGTCAGATGTATTAACGTCCCTCCTCTCAGCCAAAAGCACCCGGTTCAGGATCCCTCCGCCCCTCCGCCCCTCCGCCGTGTCACCGAGGCTTTTGACCTGCAGAGTTCAAACCTTTCTGCTTATACAGCTGATGTTTTCTGGCACGGCTGCTCTGAAACTTCCTGCCTCTTTGATGCCTCGTCCATCCACACTAACGCGCCCCCCGACAATGCTTCACAGCTAATTCGTAGTCTGGACTGACACACACACACACACACACACACACACTACACAGGACATACATCTCCTGACAACAACAGACCAACCTGATTGAACTGCGTTTGTCTCTCCAGGATGTGGTGGTGTGCGGCCACTCTCTGGAGGTGAACGTCACCAGCAGTCTGGATTTTTACCTGAGCGTTGCCCAGGTGCAGCTCCTTCAGCAGCTTCTCAGAGACAACATGGTGGGCCTGGACGCTCCGGAGAGACGCCCTGAGGTACCGACACCACATGACAACCTTTCAATGACGAAGACTAAGCATGAGTGGAGCGATTCGGAGTTCCATGTTTGTCACTCGAGGACACTTGTGTTCCGCCTGCAGTCTGATTCTGTGTTTGAGGACAGGAAGTTGTCAGTGGAAATCGGTGTCGGACGGCGTTCCCACTCAGACGCCCCCGAGTTCACAATTCTGTTTGGTGTCGGTAGCTCAGTATCTGTATGTCTGATGTACTCTGCAGCACATGGCTGTTGCCGTGGAAACAGCAGTAGTTTGCGTGAGGTTGCAGTGAGCGGCTGCAGCTCGGTGCCTCCGTGTGAACTGGACTGTTGCTGGAACGTTCTGCTGCCCGTGGATGCGTGTAGTTGCACATTGCACGTTTTATGAGTCCTGAAATCTTGGGTCTGGATTTGACTTACAACTCCGGGGAGTTGGGATTCAAACCGTGAACCTTCTGTACACCGAACACACACTTGGAACAGGATGTTATTCCTTGTGTTATATGATGATGACTGAAAGAACCTTCTGGACGGTTCACAGAAGTCTTTAAAATTCCCCCTTCCACACACACACACACACACACACCACACACTATCGGCTCGGCCCGTTTTGGGTGCATCTAACACATTTAAATATTTATGCACTCAGAGCACGGCAGTTGTCCAACGTGAGTTTACAGCGCCGGCCTAAGCTGCAGCTTTCAGTGTCCTTCCTATTGTTTACAGGACAGCGAGCTCCCAGGCGCCATTTGCCCCGTCTGACTGCTCAATAAAGCTCGCTAATGGAATACAATATAAAAATATTTACCAGCTGTGGTGAGGACGGGGAGCCGTCAAGTAGAAAAGAGGGGAGCTGGAGAGGGAGGAGGGACAGAGTGAAGTGAGCGGACAGTCGCGGAGTGATTCTTCTTCCCGTGTTTGCTGACGCACGCTGATGTCGGATGACTCTGACTGCATGAACGCCTCTGTGAAGTGATGTGGTTGGATTCTCTGGAGGGAGCACACATTAGATGAACGTAGATGAAGGTCCGGCCCCGTCTGCCAGTGGAGAGTCACCAACACGCAGACGAGCAGCGATTTCAGCTTCAGCCTCGCTGTCAGAGTTATTAATGAAACAGCACAGTGTTGTTTGAATGCATGTTGCCTCTACAGTTGTTCTTCAGGAGGTGCTGGCTGTACATCTGCACTTGATTTGGATGATGCCGGAGCCCCCTGACTTGTAATGATTCATGGCTAGGTTCTGTTGAGGGGCAGTTAGCAGCTCAGAGAGGGTTCATCCAGGTTCAACGCAGGCTGGGAAAGTTCAGCGCGTTCAGGGAGGTCCGTCCGTTCGGTAATGGATGGGACGTTGTTTTTACATGCTCGATGATTATCAACCAGTCCCCCAGTGCTCTCAACACATTGAAATTGGATTAATCAATTGGATTCTCCAGGCGATGGACGACGACTCTTTCACTTTCCCACCGTACCCACAGACGGGCCTGCGTTTTCGGTCGCGTGCACTGAGCAGGACGGAGGCTGGCGGTCAAGTGACCTCTGAACCTCGTCCCCCAGTTCATCTCCTCAACTTTTGGTCTGCTCCTCCAGCGGAATGAAATGAAATTATAATGACCCACGGGTCCAGAGTGATGTCATATAATGATCACACGTCCACCACGGAGAAATGACGAAAGCATGTTTCTACTTTTGACATCTCCCCTCTCTCGTTCCAGGTTTTTAAGTCAGCGCTTCAATCGGAGCGCCTGAGGTCAGTCAGGTTGTGTCTTCACCTCTGTGCAGCTGCAGAGCACGGAGGCTGCAGAGGGGATGTGTTTTTGTTTCAACCTCTAAGATGCTCTTAATAAAACTCTTCATCTATCTCGGTGTTGTAAGTCCTCTGGCAACTGCATCTGTGCGGCTGCTTGGCGCCGGCCCAGTAGCGGAGAGGTCAGCATTCTCTGACACCCCTGGTCACCGGAGCCCATTGTGCAAGCTGCGGAGCCCTCTAGTGGTGGGTGGCGGTACAGCCTTGTGTGATCTCACGCTCAGCTCCCGGCTCCTGAGAGCTGCTTCTCCTCACTCACAGTCTGCTGCGCCAGCGAGCTGTCGACCCCCCGCCTCCACATCAGGCACACCAGCGTCAAATAGTGTCAGTAGTTTGCGCGCTCGCATTGTTTGAAGTGGAGTTTGGAACAACTGGAAGCTCTTGATGTTCTTTGAGGAGAATAAAGCTGCTCTGCAGTTCTAATAACCTTGTGATACTGTAGCCACAGTATCACAGTCTGGATTTCCAACGGTTATCACTGGAATCCAAACGCAGCCTCATTTGTGAAGTGTATTGTACTTGACGTTTTGTTTTGGGGGGAATGTTTTTATTGTTCTGCTTCGCTAAAGCATGAAAAAGCATCTCTGTTCTCACAGTCCACCAAGACCCACACTGGGCTCCTTACTTCTCTCGTTTCAATCTCTTCTCGTCCACATCTTCACAACCCCATTTCAAACAGCTCCCATCGCAGCTGTGTTTTATTGTCTGCTTTAATGAATTTGTTTTGTACGGGCTCTTGGGTTCTCTGGCGGGCCAGCGTGTGTAAACCTTGTGTGTGTGAGTCAGTCACTTCTTGTCACTGATCTCCTCGGCTGTTGTTTCCCTTTAATCCGTCTGTCATTCTCCAGTCTGTCCGTAGTTTCTGTTATTTACAAGTAGCTGCAGAGACAAACAGGACACATGTACAGCAACATTAATCGATGGCCGATAACTGGCTGTGACGTGACAGATAACTGCTTACGAAGGTGTTCCATTTGGCGACTTCCTGTCCACAGCTCGGAAAGCGACTCGGACCCAGTTCTGACCCAGACGTCACTTTTCACGACAGTTCACCTTTGTGTGTGTGTTTATTTCATAATCTGTGTACTTGGTTCGGTCGTTCATTCGTCTCCTCCCGGGATGTGACCCAGGACCCAGGTGCTAACCACTGGTCCACTGTGTCACCCTGTGTTGTTGATGGTCAAGGGAAAACCCATTCAGGCTGTTAGCAGATCTTCTGTCGGTAAATCATACACCTGAACTTATTAGTTGGCTTGAAGCTGCTCATCGACACACACACACACACACACACACACACACACACCCCAGTGTAGCGCTGTCTCTGATGAACCTGTGACCTGGATGACTGAGAACCACCGTGGCCCTGTGGTTGATACAGAAGCTGATTTCAGATCAGTAAGGAGCTATAAATAGACCACAGTTTGTCTGACTGGACTTATGTCATTTGTCTGTCAGTGTCACAGCACAGCGGTATGGCAGCTTCACACACACACGTGCCCACATTCTCTGCATGGCAACTTCCTGCAGCTGCTCTTTTGACGTGTGTGTGTGTGTGTGTGTGTGTGTGTGTGTGTGAGAGAAAGAGAGAGAAAGAGAGAAAGGTGGGTGTGACTGATAAATGAACATACCTGGATGTGCCCACATATAATTGTTTTATTATTCATTTTGTATTTTATTTTTAACATATTAATA
>CAAKHB010005739.1:52960-77403 GCA_901007665.1 Aeoliscus strigatus | reverse complement strand
AGTTCCCACCTGTAGAGGGCCCAAGTGATGAAGGGACAGAGACAGAGAGAGGACCATGACTCATTCTCACCTTTTTGCTGGCGTGTGGTCCAGAGCTCTGAATCATAAGCAGGTGTCCTTACGCCTCTTTTTTTCCATCGCTCTCATTTGTCTTCCCCTCCTTCTGTCTCTCTGTGGAGCTCTGAAGCCTGAGAAACACAGTAAATACAGGAGCAATGACTCAGCCTGGCCAAAACATAGGAGCAGGAGGAGGAAAGAAAGCAAAGAGAAGCACATTTACCTTTTCCCTTTGGTAAACAAAGTTAGAAAATCCATCACCCCTTCTCTGTTTGAGACGTCAAACAGCTTGCTTTCATGCATGACACTGCGGGTTTACAGTTGTGTCCTAGCAACCAGCACGGCCCTGCAACCTATTACCTGAAATATGCATCGGATGGCCAAGTTTGACGGAATATCCGGGTGAAAGAACGACTTGTTTGTGTTCCAATTTAGCAGATCAGGAAAAAAAAAAAAAAAATCTTAATCGGAATAACTAGTCCTTGTGCCAGTTGTGCTGTAGTCCATGCACACCATAACAACAAAAACCCATCGACAACTGACGAAGCAGGTCTTTGTGTACACAAACATCCTGAGGGTACGTCCGAGGTCTGAGCTTATAAAACGACGCTGACTCCACTAGGATCTCAGAACCCTCTCAGTCACAACCTCCGTTTTTTTAAATGATGGACACTTTTCAGCCATTAGTCAGATCCGGAGAGGAGTCTGTGGGTCGTTTAACTTCAGCGCGACACGGAACCAGAAGACCTAGAGTGCATGTCAGCCAAGATAATATTGTTTTTGTGGGACAGCACTCAAGCAGATCTGCATTAGTCACAGCTAATGCACTGTAAAAATAAAATACTGTCCATGTGGTTAATTTGATCTGGACTTTTTACACCTCATCCACCAAAACTGCAGTCCCCCCTTTAAAACTTTGGCAGCACAAAGAAAACGGGAAGAAAAAAAATAAAATAAAAAAGTAAGAGCGTGAAGATCTCAGCATGGGCTTATTCCTGATTTTCCACACTGATTAATGTTAACATATATTAGCCCACCTGAGACAGCAGAGCAGGAGTCATTTTCAGAACAATTTTCATTACGTCTGCTGCGTAAACATTTGCTAAAGCCCATGTCAGTTCAATTTGTCTCCTGGCAGATAAAAGGGAGCAAAGCTGTGGAATTTCAGACATATAGGCATCAATGACATTACAGGCGATGTAATCAGTGTTGATATTTTCAATAAAAGTGACGGCAGACAGTGCGGTGGATGTCAGCCGCTGCAGCCTCGGAGCGGGTCTTCTGTTACAGACGCATGTGAACCAACGCATGGATCATTTCTGTGCGTTGCGTGTTTGTCTGCCTTTAATTAACCCTCTGACAGCTGTGAAGAACATCACCTTACATCTCTGTGCAATCACAAGCAGGAGTGAGTCCACACAGCTAGGTAGCAGTGGATGGATGGATGGAGGGAGGGATGGATGGGTGGAGGGATGGATGGATGGAGGGGTGGATGGAGGGGTGGATGGAGGGATGGAAGGATGGAGGGATGGATGGATGGGTGGAGGGATGGATGGATGGATGGATGGATGGATGGATGGATGGAGGGATGGAAGGATGGAGGGAGGGATGGATGGGTGGAGGGATGGAGGGAGGGATGGATGGAGGGGTGGATGGAGGGATGGAAGGATGGAGGGAGGGATGGATGGATGGATTTATGGGTGGATGGATGGATGGATGGAGGGATGGAAGGATGGAGGGAGGGATGGATGGGTGGAGGGATGGAGGGAGGGATGGATGGATGGATGGAGGGGTGGATGGAGGGATGGATGGAGGGATGGGTGGATGGATGGGTGGAGGGATGGATGGGTGGAGGGATGGATGGGTGGAGGGATGGATGGATGGATTTATGGGTGGATGGATGGAGGGATGGAAGGATGGAGGGAGGGATGGATGGGTGGAGGGATGGAGGGAGGGATGGATGGATGGATGGAGGGGTGGATGGATGGAGGGATGGGTGGATGGATGGGTGGAGGGATGGAGGGATGGATGGATGGATGGATGGAGGGGTGGATGGAGGGATTTATGGGTGGATGGATGGAGGGATGGAGGGATGGATGGATGGATGGATGGATGGATGGAGGGATGGATGGATGGATGGATGGATGGATGGATGGATGGATGGGTGGAGGGATGGATGGATGGATGGATGGATGGATGGATGGATGGGTGGAGGGATGGATGGATGGAGGGGTGGATGGATGGGTGGAGGGAAGGATTTATCGGTGGATGGAGGGATGGGTGAATGGATGGATGGGTGGAGGGAGGGAGGGATGGATGGGTGGGTGGGTGGATGGGTGGATGGATGGATGGATGGGATGGATGGATGGATGGATGGAGGGATGGATGGATGGGTGGAGGGATGGATGGATGGATGGAGGGATGGATGGGTGGAGGGATGGATGGATGGATGGAGGGATGGATGGGTGGAGGGATGGATGGATGGATGGATGGATGGAGGGATGGATGGGTGGAGGGATGGATGGATGGATGGATGGAGGGATGGATGGATGGTTGGATGGATGGAGGGATGGATGGATGGATGGAGGGATGGATGGGTGCCAGCCTGCCAGTCCGTTCCTGAATGGAAACAGAATAAAAAGGATTCATCAACATAACTCTCAAGGAATTTGAGCCACCTCCAAAATGGAACCTGAAGTGAAACCTGAACACGAGCCCCTGGCTGATGTTTCACCCTGAGGTGTAACTGCCAGCCTTCTTACACAAACTGCACCCATGCAGCCAAGAGGACGTCAGCTACGAGGGGCTCCGTGTTGTTTATCAGACCATCTAACACACACAATCAGGCACAGGAAACCGATACTCAGCAGACTGTGTCATGCGCTCGCATACATGCGCACACCTGTGTATACACAACTTGTTGTGTCCCAAACCCACAAAGGTCCAACGCACAACTGCCAAACTCCTGCAGCGTGTTTTTTCTCAATTTAATCTACGCTCGCTGTTAAAGGACTTGGTCACGAGTCAAACATGACATATATGCTTAAATGTATCCTTCGGCATCATGCACACATACATATAATATTACATATTCATTTTTGCCGTCATGTGTATTGAATATCACAGGTAAAAAAAAAAACAAAAAAAACCCCGCTTTGTGCTTAAGTAACGCAGTTCTGGGAATTTTCTGGGAGTTTCCGCTCCAGTGGCGAGGTGCTGGAGTTGCGGGTGCACAACTCTGTCAGGTGCAATTATGAGAGGTTGATTCCAGGAAAAACCTTTGTGGCATTTCATACATGATGTAAACTATGTTACCTCATCCATTCCTCTTCCCCAGTACGGGCCCACACGTGCAAATGTACACACGATGCATATGCAGACAGTTCCAAAACTTTTGTAATTACCCTGCAATCACCAAACCTCCGGTAAACAATTGGATTGAGCCCTCCGACTGCACTCACTAACCCACATAGAGTCAACACACACACTCTTTCTCACACACACGCCTCCGTGCCTGGCATCTATCAGGTGTGTTCGCTTGAGAGCTCCCTGCCACTACTGATCCATCAGTAGCTAAGTTGTGCAGGTGGTCGAGGGAACCTGAGAACTTACTTAAGTTCACACAGGAGCACGCAACGTATTTATGCTAATTTTGGTCAAAATGCAGGAGGGACGGATGGATCCCATCACATAATGGGAAACTCACATACCCTGATTGTTATTCAGTGTGAGAAACAGCTCCGGGACTTCAATGCTAATGGGTATCGTATAGCACACAGTTGCCTGGTGTTTGGTTATGCTGCGGTCATCCAGTGATGTGGAGATCAGCCGGCGTCCTGCAGCATTGGTGGTCTGCCGTCCGAACCTTGTTCCCACCTCGCGGAGAAAACAAACGTTTGTTTGTCTGAAGTCCAGGTTTTGGTACAAATGCCATTAAAAGTGGACTGGAGGAAGCTGGGGGAGGAAATCCTCAAGTCTGGTGTCCTCGGTAGTAGCATCAGCAAGTGGAGATCTTTTTTATTGGTTCGGTTGTTTCTAATGATGAAATGTTCATCATCACTTCAATACGTTCCTGATCCTAATTCTGAATTTTAAGGTTACCGGTACTGATAACCTCAATTCATCTTCTTAAATTAATGGCTGAGGGGTTTTATTGTTTTATTTATTTATTTAGTTGTTTAACACCCCCCCCCTCCACATAATTAGCTTCTTCATGAAGCTTGTGGTCCTTTTTTTCTGTTTTTAAAAAAAATGAATGAATGACGATATAAAACTTGTATATATATGTATATTTGTGTGTGTGTGTGTGTGTGTGTGTGTATAAATATGTTTGGTTTGATTTGGAAAATATAATTTTCAACTTTTCTGAAACCAGGACCAACAGAGTCCGTTTTTGTCAACCAGGACACATGAGCGCAGCAGGCGGTTGTGTTGTGTTTTGGGTTTTTTTTAAGCTTCTTTTACGCTCCACACCCTCAAAGTGCCAAAAAATCGGTTGACAGTTGGGTTTAAAAAAAAAGAAAAACAAGGAAATGCTGGTCAGCATGACTGGGGGGGTGTTCCAGCACTCACCTGTGGCCTGAAGGTGAGCGCCTGAACCCAGATAATCACTGGGAGAATGGGATTGCTGCTTGTGAAAGCTGAGTTTTCCTCGATGGGGTGGTCGGTCTTGGCTCCTGCTGCATAATGGAACGAACAGGTCTCATTCATCTTTCTATTTTGGAAGCCTCTGCCGAGGTTTGCTCTCTGGAGAGAGAGAGAGTGAGAGATAGAGAGAGCGGTAGTCAATTCCATGAGAAAAGACCCAGCACTCTGATACAGCTGCAGCGCCTTCATCCTACACTAACTCCCCATCACCGTGTCAAAAAAAGCTCCAGGGATAAGTTGCAGCAGCGGTTCCGTT
This sequence comes from Aeoliscus strigatus, assembly GCA_901007665.1. NCBI lineage: Eukaryota > Metazoa > Chordata > Actinopteri > Syngnathiformes > Centriscidae > Aeoliscus > Aeoliscus strigatus. Next base: position 72,443 of record CAAKHB010005739.1, on the reverse strand, counting down.
CCACCGCAGTGACTCACTGTTGCCTCGTGAGGTCCAAAGTGGTATCAGGAGTCATGACGACATGCTGCAGCTCAAAGCACAAATCATCTTTTTAATGGAGCTTAGTAATTAACAGCAATGAAGAAGAGTATAAAACACATGAAATACTAAAGTTATGTATTGTGTCAGTGTGTAGTCACTAGTACTATCTAAGTACCTGAACTACACTGGGGGACCACTGCGTGAAGTCTCCATCCCAAAGACTCTCTCAGGGGTTGAGGTCTGGACTGAAAATGGTGCCTCATGCTCCCTGACCCTCTCTTTCACAGTCTGAGGCTGATGAATCCTGTCGTCTTGGAATATTTTGGATTCTGACCAGAGTAACCTGGTTATTCAGTGTATTCATTAGATCGTCAGCTGACCCCACCTCACAGACCCGCCCCACAGTGAAATGACAAAGATGAATTGAATCGAATCAAATCTATTGTTTCCTGTCAGGTTCCCTGCAGCCTGGAGTACTGGGATGAGCTCCAGCAGGCCTTTGTTCCCTACCGGGAGTTCAGCCTATCCGAGAGCAGCGCCTGCCAGCTGCAGCTGCCCAGCCTCAGCCTGACCGACCAGCAGAGGGAGCTGGTGGCATCAGACCTGTGGAGGATCGTCCTCAATAACAACGGAGAGGGTGGAGACGAGCAGAGGTACGAGAATTGTGAGCATCTCGTACTGTGCACGTACACACACCTAGTGTGTGTGCGTGTGTGTTGGCGGGAGTCAAGACGCAAGCCTACAACCAACAGAGGGTGTGAGATCGAGACCAAACATTTATTGTTTGAAATCCAAACGACCCACGTTCACATAGACGCTAACCTGTAAAATTAGCTTCACGCGCCTATTGCTGACAAATTGTTGGTCAGATGTTGACGCTTTGCTCGAAAAAAGACACACACACATCGATGATGTCACTCGTCTTTTCATCCTTGACACGTAGGGGGCGGCAGAAACCTTATTTACTTTTGAATGTTGTTGTTGCAGTAAAACCAGAACAAACTGTGGTCGTGGTTGAGTCCAGACAAAACTTTGGTCTTGAGACCAAGACCGAGAGAGAGAGAGTGAGAGAGAGAGAGAGCGAGTGTGTATCCAGCCCACCAAACACAAAGAGTTAGCGATGCGTCCCTCGCCTCACATCTGGTGTGCAGGAGCAGGGAGTGAGTTTGGAGGGCGTTCAGATCGACCTAATGAGATTTCCCAGCACACCGAGTGCCTGTCAGGGTCCATCCGGATTCCTTCCTGCTTACCTTGAGTGTATCTAATCGAGGGAAGCTCACTGGAAGCAGAAGTAAAAGAGGATCTGCCTTTGGGTTGGCTCAGACGTTCCAGTGGAGGCCGGGTTGCGTCGGGATGGGTTGTAACACCTCGGAAAACACACATTTGTTCTTCCCACCACCGCCGCCTCATCTCTCCACGCTCTCTCGCACCCCCTGACTTCCTCCATGCCTCTTTCGTTCCTTTCTCATCTTCATTCTCGTTCATTCCCTCCTGAGAGTTTTCGGCGTGGAACCGAACTGCCAAACCCACATTCTGTGTGGCTTAGGGAGAGAAAGGGAGGAATGAGAGAACACGTAAGAAGAGAAACTCCACTGCACCAGACACAGTGTAAAGCAAAATATACATCTGCATGTCATTACAATCATACTCCAAACACTACACGTCCTTTATGTTTAAATTATTTGCCTTTTTCGATCAAAATTGATTCCCCTTTCCTTGCGGACTCGTTTCATCTGCCTGACTTTACTTTTCACCAGAGAAATAACTTGGCCGGCTCCGCCAACTGGAAGTAATGAAAATTGTCAACATATGATGCTTATCTTTTTTAAGGAGTGCTCCGCCGCACCAGCGTGTTTCAGGTTCCTGAGCGTTTCCTGCTGGAGTTTTCACGGTGGAATCGTGGTAGCAGCAAATTACAGAGCAAATGGTCATTCACTTCAATTACCTTCCATTCAGCATCATCGGCCATGACGTGCAATTAATGTCCATGGAGAGGTTCTCCTGGAAGCTCACAGCCCTGGACAGCGAGGCGGCCCGATGCAGTAGACGAGGGCGTCGTTGCCATTTGTAACAATCTGGGCAAGAGACAAAGAGCATTCGGCTGCAAATAACTATCAGACTATTTGAATCCGGCAATACAGTCGCTGCGCAGCTGGCTTGTGTTTGTGATATTGCATAACGAGGTCTGATAGAAACTCTGTGAGCATCTGCCGTCAAGTGCCTCGCTCAAAGATGTGTATTATTGTTTCCATCTGAGACATTTCACTGTTGCCATAGGCTGCGTTCAGTTTGGGATTGGTCTTGTCACAGCTTTGATAGCTGTTAATATTTGTTTGTGGGCTGTTTTCTCGCAGTTTGGACAGCGAGTGTTGCTCGCAGCTGCCCTGTGATCAGCTGGTGTCTCCCATGGCCCTGGCGGCCTGCACCCGTGTGGACTCCTGCTTTGCCCCTTGGTTCGTCCCCTCCTTCGGCGTGTCCCTGCAGCTCGCACAGCTGCAAGTTCACCTCTGCCATCACCTCGAACAGCTGGGAACTGGTAGGACGCCCACACCGAAGGCACACGGCATCAGGCAACTTCTGAGTTTGAGTCAGGTGCAGTCTGCTCAGATGCAGGACGAACACGAGCCAGAAGTATTTTGACCTTCAATAGCTCAATAGAATTGCTCTTTATTACATTGTGCAGCTTTGGACAATACAGCTGATGTTTCTTCACTGTTATTAGTATTATTAGTAATAGTAGTTATTTCTCCTTTGTGAGAGTTGAGAGTTAAACGGTTGTTGTTGTTTTTTGTATGATATATAAAAAAAACTCCCCTCCAGTTATCATCTTTTTATATCACAGCAGCACATTGTGTGATTGATTTTTAACTTGAATGATTCAGCATCATTGACAGCTGATAATGTCCATGTCACCTGACAGCTAATCGTCAGTAATGACCCATCACTCTCTTTGAGTCCTTGCACCAGTTAACAAACCACATTCATCGCTGGTGTTTAGCAGTTCTCTCTAGCAGCAGCTAGAGTTCTGATGTTTGAAGGGTCTAAATGACTGAACTTGACGGGATCTGACGTCAGACATCAATGGCTGCAGTATTGTGCGGAGTGTTCAGCTCACTGACCTTTGGAGCGCTCTGTTTCTCTCCCGTAGTTCCATCACAGAGGCTTCGGCCCTTCCTACCCGACAGAAAGTTACCTCAGAAGCAGGAGTTCATGGTTATTGGTGCTCGGGAGCCCGGAGTCCTGCTGCGCCAGTGGAGCGATGGGCCACGTCGCTGTCAGGAGTTCAGCTTTTCCACCCAGCTGGACTGCAAGCTGTTGGAGTATCGGAACCTAACGCACCTTCAGCTCCTCCAGCCCTGTGTGATACAGGTACAGCTGAACGTTTTTTCACCGGGACGTGTGTTCATAAGGAACTTTAACTTTAGTTAGCTGTATTCTTGTGGTTTGTGTTTCAGGGCCAGGCGACAGCCACCTGCTGCCCTCAGGACACCGTGCTGGATGCAAATGTGCTTGTGGATCCAGTGTTTGTCAGTATGGGTCAATATGCCATCCACACGTTGGACAACGCTCTGCTCAGCTGGCAACAGGTGACAAACTGCTTCCATAGCAAATACTAAATCACAGTCCAAAGAAGACGGGCTATTAAACATGAAGAATTACTCACTCACACGGCTTTCAAACATTTTGGCAGATGGCTGGTGTGATTGGCTGGTATGATCCGAGAACTGCTAATCTATTTTACAATGTCACATACAGCTAATTTAATCTGCAGTGGGTTTGTGGATTTCTCTATCTTTTATTTTATTTTATTTTATTTTATTTTATTTTATTTTATTTTATTTTATTTTATTTTATTTTATTTTATTTTATTTTATTTTATTTCACTTTATTTCACTTTATTTCATTTTATTCTTCTAGGTGGGTCAGTTGAGCTTAGTCTCCTTTGTAGTGACGTGCTCAATACAAAAAACACAACATATTATGCATTACAATTACTATACAATAACATGACTTATAATCGTTAATGAAGGATTTAAAGTTTTTTTTGTTTGTTTTTTAACTAACATAATACTCAGTATTGCAGTAAATGCAGTTTTACATGCAGTATTTCTGTTTTGACTCAACCAGTCAACCAACATACACTTTGGTAAAAGATGACAATAGTGGAAACCTAATCCATCACCAGATATAAACGTGCACAGGTGCATAATGTGCATGATAAAAGTGCATCAAGGCATCAACCTCCACACATCTGAAAGTGACCAAAACACAGCCAATCCCTGGTTGCTTTGATTTCTTGCTTAAACGATATGTAAGAAGAGCATCCCTTGTCCTGTGTGTCCTTCAGAATTGAGCATTTCACAACACTTTCAGTTCTTCGTCAGCAGAACTAAACTGTGCAGGATGGAACCGCTTCTTTGGTTTGCAGCAAACTGAAAGACGTTGGGTTCTACGAGCACCGATGGTCCTCGTCCTCCCTTGGCTCTCAGCGCTGCCTCTGGTAGTTTGTGTGTGTGTGTGTGTGTGTGTGTGAAGCGATGCCTGTGAAAACATGGTAGAATTGGAGTGATGACACCTGCTAAGACTTCATCTGACCCAAGTCCTCCACCCGCTTGTGTACTTGTGTACACACACACACACACTCTGGGCTTTTCTGGCTTCGTATGCGGTAGCATGTCTCTGCTGGGCTCAGCTGTGGCTGTGATGACTCACACACTGGCGCCTGAAGATGTGAGGTGCTCTCACGGTTTTACTCGACTCTGCCAGGTGAGAGAAATAATCGGCTGTTTGCTAGAAGCAGCTGTGCTCTTTTAACTGTGGAAAATGAAATTAATTACCTGTGCAGAACCGTCGAGCGTAGACATTTGTTCAGCTGAGGGATTTTTGTTTTTTATCATCTGCTCATCTTTGATTCTTTAAACGCTCCGTTTCAGATGATAGATCATATTTGACTCTTGGCGTCATCGCTGCATCGTTTGGTACAAGCTAATAATGAATGTTCCCCATTTGGGCTGGTTAAATTATCCATAAATACAACTTTAAACCGTGAGTGGTGCTGTAATGTAAGGTCATAGTGCAGCTTTACTGGGGTGTTTTGGACACGCCGGTATCCATGGTGGACTGCAGTTGAACATGCCAAGTCTGATTAGTTGGACATTTGCCCTGTGCATGGTCAGACGGGTTCGCTGCTGCTGATTGGGTGATACGTTTGGCTGTTGGAACGTTAAACTGAACCGAGCGGAGCGAGTCACACAGTGTTTATGCGCACAAACACACATGTTAAGCACAGAAACACTGTAAGAACTGCTCTGCACTTGACCACAGTATGAAGAAATAGTGGGCGAAAGACAGGTTTATACACACAGCACGTCAGAGAAATCAAACAGAAACCACCAAGGCTACATGTTAATTGATTCACTGGGGTTTGATACTTGAAATGATTAAGTTTGTTGCATTGTTTTGATCGGTGTAAACAGCAGCAACCTTGTAACTTGTGTTGTACGTTTTAACTGCCTCCAGCCGTCATCACTTTGCTGACAACAAGAGGAAAAACACATTGAAGTTATAATGAGGAAAGGGTCGAGATGTTCCACTTTCACGGAGGCATTTGTGGCCTCAGCGTATAAAACCGTGCTGCGCTGATTTGCATTGGAACCAATTGAACCATGTCAAGTGTGTCTGGGCGTCTCACTGATCACAGCCAGGTGTGATCAAAAAATCTAACTGTGACCCACCTGTGGCGTCACTTTGGAGTCGCAGCTGCGTCCTTATCTGCTTCGTGTTACTTTGTCATGTTGGCTATAAGTCACATGGAAGTTATAGTAATTTGTATTTTCAAACGCCTTTGTCTTCTACTTTGCTGTCTTCTTTCAGTCTCACCGTCAAATGTGCAGGTGTCAGCATGGCTAGCAGACAGAGCGCTAGCCCCACCAGCCACAGGGGCGCTAAGCTAGCTTCTTCTGCTAGCTGCTATGTCTTCTACTTGTACTTAGTTGACTTTTTACCACCCCATCAACACTTTTTAGATTTGTCTATGCCCCTTTAATGTTGTGAGGCAAATCGCTGGTTCGTTTAGTCACTTTTTCATGACGGTAGCCTTGTAAGGGAGCTCTCTACAAGAGAAAACGGAACCGTGGTATTCATTTATTTACATTGGAAAACCCTGTCAGAGCATTTTCAGAAGGGAATCTCTCAGGAAAATCAATCTCACTGCTTTATCAACTCAATACTAACCAGTGTTGTGGAGTAACAAGTTACATGTAACATAATTTGATTACAAAATATACTTTAGTATAGTTGCATTACTGGAGATATGTGTACTTGAATTGCAGTTACTTATGTAAATGATCACAGGCGGGGTTGTTTAGTATCATTTTCAAGTCAGTTGTGTTGTCCTGATTTAGCGTGTGGATGAATGCTGGTGATGTTAATGGATGTGTTTCGTGATTCTAAATCAGTGTAGCAGTGGTCAGTGTTGATGCTGGAAGTTCAAAAACGGTGTGAAACGTTTTAGATAGAGGAGAACGTTCATCCACCATCTAGAAAAGTCACCAAATGTGATTAGTTACATGACTGTTCCATTGTAAACAGGGGAACTTGTAATTGTATTCAGTTTTATTTCTACCAACATACCTTCAAGTGCGTCGCCCTGTTTTTATGTAAATCCCAGACGCACCGGGCCGACATGCTGAGCCAATGGAGACGAGCCCAGCCAGCGCATTAGTATGGAAAAACACTGCTGGAGTGGAGGGGTAGAGAGAGGTCAAACGAAGAAAGGCTGATCTTGTAGAAAACGCACTTCGACGGAAGTTCTGAACACTTCAGTCACGGATTATTGTTTCCTTTTTAGGTTTTCAGCGAAAGTTTATCCTTCATGTGGTGAAAAGCCTTTGAATGGGTGCAATTAGGCACTAGTTTCTGTGGTGGTTTGTGGTGCATAACAAGAGTGGACTGCTCGTTGAAGCCGAAATGCATTGTAGATGTAATTGAGGCTTACATTCCAGACACACATGCGCACGTTGTCCACACATCGAGAAAAAAAAACTTGATCCTAATTGAAAACGTAATCAGAAGCAGTTGGAAATGTTAACAGGCTTTGTCCTTCCGCAACAGAAGGATGTGTCCTAACGTGTGTAATTATTTCAGTGATTTTCATGTTTCCTGGTGTCAAGGCTGGCCTGCAGGCCTGTTGTGATGTGGCCTGCAGGGTCAGCAGTGAACCGAGGAAAAGATTCCTCCTCTACCACACGACTGGAACCTCACCACGCAGGCATGGTCGTCCCACACGGCCACAATCCGAGAAGCTGCAGCGCTTTCAGATGCGAAGCGATAAATACAAAATAAAAAGGCCTCTTCATGGTCAGTGGTTGGGCACGCATACAAATGGTTGTAATGCTCTAATGTTGCCATGGTAACAGGGGATGCATGTTTGGCGGCACTTTTCTGATCGTCTGTTTCTTGTAACACTGATAAAAATGTGTTTTTCTGTCCTCGCTCCCTCTGCCTCACCTCCACTGCAGTTTTCTTTTTTGCGCGACTCTCTAATCAAGTCCTTGTTTACTCTGAAGAGAAGTAGATGGCACATAATCCAGGTCAAATTACACCTCATTTTTACTGATCCACGTCAAACCAGAAGACAATTATCGACTATTTTTGTTCCAGATAATATCAAATACATATTTGTATAAAAGTCTTTCACTGGATAGCCCCATTAGGTCCCAGACGTAACCCCCCACAACTCTAACCTCAGACCCCATGCCTCCAGTTTCACTTCCCCAGGCCTACAGTCAGTCTTCTCTAACTCCAGGGAAGTGGTTCTGGCAGGGAAACCACATGAAAGCCCAGTAGTATTTATATACCCGCAAAAAAATGTTCAAGTGAGACAACAATTGTTCTTCTTTACTTTTGTCGATTTTTTTTTCTTTCACTCTTCAGATGTTTGAAAGATCCTGATTCCGTCCCTCACATGCCTGTAACAGATGTGCGGTCCAGAGTCCGCACATGGATATATAGGTGATTTGAGTTTGTCTCATTTCATCCACTTTTACAAGTTTCTGCTCACCAGCCTCCACAGTGTCTCGTTTCACGCGTATTATTAGAGTCGCTGTCATTATTTACAATTTGTATTCCAGACATTTTACTGAACCCTCTCATTTATATACATATATATATATATACAGTATATGTATATATATATATATATATATATATATATACATATATATATATACATATGTATTGGTCTGTGAAGCAAATTTGGCCTGGACTCTGAAAACTGAAGTAACAGTACCCGTGTGGATTAGGGAAATGGATACTTTAAACCCTGGTTGGACCGTGCTTTCAGAAGAACCTGTCATTTTGTTCTTTTTAACAAGGAAGATGTGTCGACTGTTTAAATATCATTGTCTCCGTTCGTTGTCCACTTAAAGTCCCTGGACAGACAGAACGCCTGGGATTACTGGAGGAAGCACTTGTGACGTGCCTATCGAATAGCCTCGTGAATCTGAGCAGGAAAACGATACCATCAAAGAGCGGGATTAGCAGTCGCATCTTCAGATGGCAGCAGGAAGTTTGTAAATCGCTGTGTTCCATTTGAAAGGGGGCACAGATAGTGTTCCACTATAAAACTGGAAATGGACTTGAACCCATCGCAGCTGTCCATCTAGTTCTCCCTGAGAAACACACACATCTGTCATCAAGTGCTCTTTTTATAGTGTAAACTTTCCCATCCGTTTTCAATCGCATCAACAACCTCAGGACCCTGAACGTGCTTGGCAGTCAGACTCGGAGCTTTTACTGCCAGCGCCTTCTGACTCTCAACCCCCTGCCATTTAAAAGTACACAGCCTGCTGGGGTCCCTCTTTGTTAGGGTAGCTGAGTAGTTATTAAGAAGCTGTCTAAACCACACTCATGTGCTTCAAGAGTCAGGGAGGGGTGTGCAGGAGAAATCCCATCAGGGGCCATGAGCCGTTGGAAGGAGCTCAAATAAAACTTACACATAAACTGACACCCACACACTCGATATCCATCTCTGAGCACACTGTAACTGTTTGGAAACGGTGCTCTTAAATCCCTGTTCGACAAGTGTTTTCAGCAGCAGGCCAGTGAGCTCTCCAGTCTGCTGGATGAATGAATTCATCTCTGCACATTGACTCCTCGCTGACCTATCGTCAGTGTCGGGAAGGTTACTTAGGAAATGTAATTACAAGTTCCCGTGTTTAAAGTGTAATAATAGGCTGTATCAGAGTAACATAACCAATAACACTGGAGGACTTTTCTCAACGGTTTCACATGTTTCATGTGTCCACCAGCGTTAACACTGACTACTGTCAAACTGATTCAAAATCACCGAACACATCAATTAACATCATCGTTCATTCACACACTGAATCCGACCCAACCAAAGAACCACCCCAAAAATGATAGTATTTAACATATAGACTAGATTTTGACACATGTTTACATGTAGCTAGGTTACACTAGGTCCTAATGATCTTCCTCATTTATATCCGTCTATAGCCCAGATGCAGACTCACAAATCCTTTGTTCCTGTTGCAGTTACTTTTTAACCCCCCCCCCATTCTATGTTAGCTATGTTTGTGGTCGGTGTTGGTTTTTTACTGTTGGTTCTTGGTGTCTGATTTGCTGTTCCAGACTGATGCGATGACACTTTTCATCTTTTGGAATGTGTTGATGGTGACTTTAGTCCACTGGCTGCACAAGAGTTGGATAAATTAATTGAACTTGAACTTGGACCATGCTGTTCCAAGCATTGAGAAATGGGAAAGCAAAGGTGAAAATAATCCATATTATTTATATGGTGTATGCAGTGTAAAAGAAAACGTAAAACTGACGACTTGAGACATCATCTGAAATTAAAAGCAACACACATGCACACACAGACAGACTGGTCTCTCTTCATATAAAGCGAGGTGAGGCGGGATGTGAGACTGTGGAGGGCTCGGGCCTCTGTGCTGTGGAGGTAAATGTGACTCGGAGGACTCGTCCAGGCACCTCCAGCCTGCAGAGCTGTCAGACTGTGATCTGATTCACTCTCCTGCAAACTCCCATGGATGATATCACTCACCTCCATCTCCTGCTGGCTCACAGCCGTCCTACAACAATCTGCACTTTCTGATTGTTGGCACCCATAAATGCGCTGTGAACACATAATGACACCTGGAAGAATTTGATAACGCTTGTACTCACAAGCTTTCTGTCTTATGTCACCTCTCCTTCTGTGCCTGTGTCCGTCCAACCGTGCTTTCTCAAACCCCCACTCTCGCTCTTAATTCTCAGAACGGGAACCTGGAGGCCGAGGAGCTGGTTTACAGCCACTATGTGATCTGTAACGACACCCACGAGACTCTGCGCTTCGGCCAGGTGGACACGGACGAGAACGTTCTGCTGGCCAGCCTCCACAGTCACCAGTACAGCTGGAGATCCCACAAGTCTCCTCAGGTAACTCACACATAACACGCAGACTTGGACAAACCTGATTCTAAACAGACACGTATGCAGCCGTAGTGTGTGTTTACCTATCAAAGTAATCATGCGTACATCATGGATCCTCAGTTAAAAGTGCTAGAGGCCTTCCTCTCAACGAGGTCAGAGAATTCAATTCAACATAATATATAGTTGAAATAGATTAAAAAAGTTGATTTATTTCTCTGTTTTTTGGTGCGAGATTTTTTTTTTGTAATTAACTTTTTCATTGATTGCAGACATTATTGTTCCTTCATCACTGGTTGTACACATATTTTTCCGATACACAGAATATATGAACAGATAAACCCGAGTCCAAGTATTCCACAACGGGGAGTGAAAAGACACATAGACAAAAACTTCAAACATAATATACATACATAGAGTATGAATAAAATACCTTTAAATATTGAATAGTTGAATGTTGTAGCACAAGAACAAGTGGATCCTTAACATACTGTACTTTTACCTGATAAAGTCTGCTCTCAATGCTGAAACAAAATCAACCCAGTCATTCCAGAAGTTCTTAACTTTATCTGATTCTAATCGTACTGCGAAAGTCGACTTTTCCCCGAGAAAAAATGTATGTGACTTTTGAACAGTGAACATGATTCATCCTCCGACAACTGTGAAAATAGCAACTTACGTCTTTACATTGGGTTTTTTTTTCTCTTTTTTGCACGTAGGTGCATTATTAACACAAGCTACAATAAAAAAGTAACGTCATGTAATTTCCTGCTGCAGCAGCTTGGACCTCCGCAGGTGGTCAGCAACTGTGATTGGACATTTTGCGTCATGTGACTTGCCGAGCTCTCGGAGTCGCACCTGCGTGTTTGCAGAGAAAATGCAACCAGCCTGAAAGTGAATCGGAGCGGAAAATCCTGCCAGTCTTGTTGCAGTTACTGTGGTAACAACATCCGCTCACCATCAGTCGCTGTCACTTGAAGTAAACTGAAGAAACAGAAACAAATAAACACCGCGGCAGGATCTGGTGCACAACGCCGCACACAGACAGATGTTTACTCTGCCCACCGTGAAGGACCCGTGCATTTCATAGGTGACCTCGCAGCAAGTCATGTGCACACCAGACACGTACAGGTTTTACGTACATGCACGTTACGGAAAATCCTTTGTGGTCCGGATGGAAGACTCCAGACTCATAACATGCAGTTTGTATTTACATGAACATACAAGTATGTACCTGGATCACTGTGATCCACGGAAATACTACACAAACTATATGTACACACACACACACACACACACACACACACACACACACACACAACCTTACACCTTCATCAGCGTGCAGCCGCTCAGACAGTGCCCTGACAGCATTGTTAAAGAAGATTGATTATATTTAACCCTTGGTGGTTTTGAGGTTGAGCGGAGGGTGGGCTGGCGATCGGAGGCATGTGTGTGTACTTGAAGCACACATGTTTCAGGACCCCGCGTGTTTCACTGCAAGTGTGAGAAAGTCAAGCTTGAGAAAAGACATGGCCATAATTGCTCTCAGTAAGTCAGTAAGTCAAGTTGTATTAATCATCGACTGCGGTTAATCTGTGCTCTTACTTCACTCCGCCCTGCACACACACACACACTTACACACCCTTTCAAGCAGGCATACCAGCATAGCACATCTGATCTCTGAATGTTATGGATTTATTTCTTATTTTTTTCAGAGTCTGAAACAGTTAAACGTCACCACAGATGACGAAGATAAAGAGATAGAGATAGAGATTTATGTTTGGGGAACTCCCTCCTGCTCCTGTTGTTCATTCTCAGAGCCGGGTGTGGTCCGTGAGGGCGTGTTTTTTAACTGATCCGGATTCATAGTCATATTTCTGGGGTTCAAAATGATGAAAAAAAAAATCATTTTAACGTGAAATCTTCACAAAAACACTGGCTAGTTTCTGAATGCATTTTCCATGAATGATGAATTATTACATTTTCAGAACAAAATTGTTTTAGCTCATCATTGTGGACGCGTGCACACACACACACACACACCTCTGGCATATCAGCATCGTACATTCCACATCTCATATTTTCAAAGTGAGTCAAAATGACCTCTGAATGACGGATGTGATTCCGAGAGGCTTCTGTCATGTGTTGCTCCATCTTGTATAAAATATGTCTTCTGGAGATCCACATGATTTGTGAGCGCATAAAGAAGAGAGAGCAGCGCGTTGCCAAAACAATCAGCTTCATCCACTGGGTTTGATAAGAAAACGACCTGCCAACATGTCCGCCTCCGCCAAGGGCTGTGTTTCTCTGTCACTGGGAGGAACGGATGTATCTGTAGCTCCTAAGTCCCTTTAAGCTGTTGAGTGACTGAAACTACTCTAAACATCCAGAGCCGTCACCACTCAGACCTTCTCCCATTCGTCTTTGGAGCAGCGAGCCTGGTCTGCATGTCAACACCAAGAACTGACCCTTGACCCCTGATCTGTCGGCTGTTCTTCTATTCTAAACTTCAGACTAATCGTCTCCTCTCGGCTAATCTTCTCCAGATCGTCCTCTCCTCCTCCTCTCTTTGCCTTGTGGTCATCGTCCTAGTAGTTTATTCAACCTTCAGTGATCGTGTTGAAGCAGCAGCTCTTCTCCAGTGAACTGATGTCATCAACACGCTTCCTCCACAGTCAATCTCTGCTGAGTTCTCCTCATTTCAGGATTAGCAACAGTTCACTGCTTTCACTGAACCTGTTTTATGATCGGATCTGCTGCTCCCTGCTCCTCTCTCATCGCTCTGCTGAGAACAGATGAGATCATCAAGAAAGAAGGACGATGGTCAGGCAGAGGAAAGAAGCCATGTGGGCAGAATGTTTGGAGGAAATGAGTGAGATTCTAAAACGGAGAAGGAAGGAGTTGTTGAGAGGAACGCTGCACAGACCCACAGCAGAGAAACAAGTCCATGGAAGAGAGGAGCCATGAACTAGATGTGCTCCTCAGTCTGTGATCTACTGCTGCCAGCCACAGTCCGTTTCAGCTGGGGAGTGGAGTTGTGAGGCGTCACACCTCCCGTGTGTGTGTGTGATCCAAGCACCTCTCATAAAGTCCACCTGGGTATCTGTCCCTTCTTTACCCCAGGAATGCTCACACAGCGAAACAAGAAGCTTGACTGCTCCTGTCTGTTTTCCACTCTCCCTCTCTCCGACCTCCCCGTTTCTCCTGCCAATCATAACCTTGCGATGCTTTAAAAGGGGTCAGCTGAGGCGGCTGCGTTTTTAGAGGCGGCTGTCATCAGACCCTGAATCAAATTCATACCCACACGTACTCGCTGTGATCAGATGTTTCCGAGGGCCTGGACTCCATCAAGCTCCTCAAGTCTTGTTTTTCTTTCAGGTTCAACGAGACTTCACACCCCAGCATCAGGCAAAGCAGGACATAAACTCACGCTGCATTTTTTTTTCCATCTCCATAAGTTCTTTTTGTGCGCGCTCTGTCCTCTCCGTGCTGTTTTCAGGACTCCGTGTCGTGTGGATGGTTGGAATATCTGGCTGCTCGGTGCAGGCTGCAGTCTGGCTGACAGAAATCCTTGTGGTTAGTGCGGTGAGGAGGGAGACGGGTGTAAAAAAAAAAAAAAAAACCCTGGATTTAGGAAGGACTTTTTAAGTGGCTTCACAAATGCATAGAATTTGCATGACTAGACACTTTGTTGAGCCTCTTCTCTCTGCTCAGAGTGGTCACGTCAGGTCACCCTTCGCCAGCCATGTTTGTGTGTCACATTCACCCATTCACCTGTTCATACGTCAGAAGCAGTACAGGGGGTTCAAAGTCCTACGACTTACGACTGTTCAAGACGTTTTCTGGAGCATCTGAGATATTTCAGACATGGTTTGGTCTTTGAGGAAGTGTTTATAGTAATTAAAAAAAGAATTCCATGAATGATAAATTCGGTGTCGTGCAGTGTCAGTGTTTGGGCTCACATCACTGTCACCATCAGCAAAAACAACAACAGGAAGCACTTTTATCATCAACTTTCTCCTGCAAACAGCGGGAGAGAAGGTGAAGAAAAGCTCAGAAAAAGAGGATCATTTCCTGGATAACCTCCGACAAACAAACATCGGGGGCCATCACTGGGCGAGGTCACAGTCTCATTCACACGACTCACATTCCTCATCCACTTTACTGTGACTGAACATTTGTGCATTTTTATTCCTCCTTGCTGTTTGGGATGAGTACAAAATGAATAAATAAATGAAAAATAAAACGGAATTAATTGATAAATGATGAATTAATTATAATAGTAATAATAAATTGACTTTGTATAACAAGAAACTCTCTAATGTCCACGTATGTGTACGCAGAGACTTAGGAGGTTAAAGCTGCTGACAAGTACAAAGTACAAATAATTAAACAAGACAAAGCCAGCGTCTGTGTGTGTGTGTGTGTGTGTGTCACAGTCTCTGTCAGCCTCTGCTGTGACCAACCAGTTTGTTCCTTTTCCCCCAAAGCAGCATCCGTTGCTGGTTTGAGGTACTCAAACGTATTTGTGAGGCCTTCCTTTTATTTAATCAATTTTTATAGATTTTCTATTTTACTCATTGATCTGTTTTATCAACGGATTTACTATCTTATGGTTTGTATTGTACGTGCACGTGCGTGTTTGCGTGATTGACTGATAAAAGCGCTTTGAGGTTGGCGCATTAATAAGTCAAGAAAGGAAGAAATGAAGTCCCGTTTCCTGTGTCGACCTCTTTGTCATCAGCTGGTGACGTAGTAATCGTCAGTCATGTCATTGTAAGTATCAGCTAACTGGACTTCTTGACCAAATGTGTCCTAGAATATTTGACATATTAGCTCTTAACCGAAGTCACTGGAGTTCTATGAATAGTTTTGGTCTTTTCATTTGCCCCAGTCTCAGTCTCTAACTCTGGGGGAGGAAACTATTTGTCCCTGCAGAGTGTGTTGACAGCTGATCGGAGATTCATGTCCCCAAAAGTTTCATGAACGCCGCAAATCACTTACTCTTAAATATTCTGTGGTGCGTGGCTCATTGTTCTTCAACCCACCATTTGGTCCCCGTCCAAGCTCTTAAAAACAACATACTACATTCCCCAGCTCTATACCACAGCTTCCCCAGCCAATATTTTCATGAGAAAAAGTCTGTCTCTACCTTCACTCAGTTCAACCCGGCTTCAACACCCTCAGCCCTGGATTTAAACGTTTGTTTACTCATTCCCACTGACATGCTCAGCCCTTATGATCGTTCCTGGGAGTAGATCAAATGAGCCATGTCTCTGTAATGACTGTGTCTGTGTACATACACTATACATGTTCCATCTGACACTGTCATGCTGATGAGAGTCGAAGTGCGAGAATCTCTGATTTGTTTTTCGTAAATTAAAAAAAAAACAAAAACAAAAAACAGCATTCAATGTGTTAGCAGTTTAACAAATGTATTTTCATCCTTTCTGCCAAGTCCCTGGCCTTGAAACGACAACAAAGGCTCTTATATCATCGGTTGCATCCCTGTTTGGGCAGCGTAGTGTTTTCTGTTTAGTGTCCATGTGACAAAAGTCGTAGTGTTTAATTCTCTTTCGCACCCTCCCCCACACCCCCCACATCCCCCACACTGAAGTCAGAATGAGAAGTGAAAGACAGAAAAGAGTTCCCGGGACTGATGCGTTCTGTTCTGATTACGTCTTTTTTTTTTTTTTTTGATTTATTGAACCACAAACTTTGACCACATGTGTCCTGATACTGACATTCTTTTGACAACCTAAATGTTTGTTGTTGTTTTTTTTGAAAATTTGAAAATATGCTAGTGGCTTTGAACAGATGTTTTCAGCTGGACGATTCTTGTTGACAAATGTCAAAATAAGTGTCTTATTTGACATTCAAATATACATTGAATGTATTAAAAAAGTAATAATAATAATAATAATAATAATACATTTACATTACCATTATTATTTTTTATACCATTATTATTATTATTATACCATGTATTTAGCTGGTTTCATTTCACTATTTTTCAATATTCTCTCTTCTTGCTTGGAGTTACTGTAACAAACAAATGAATACAGATAAACATCAGTAAACGGAAGCAGAAGAGGCCGTCACACAAAATAAAAGCAGCACCAGACCAGTTTTAGCACCACTAAACAACCCTGTTGATCCCTGGTTCTGTGCCCCGTGTCGTTGAACCAGCCCGCTGCTCGGTTCTGGCCAGAAACGGAGGTGAAGACGCAGGTGAAGAGCTACGATGTGGTCGTAGAGGCTGTACAGGTTTCAGCACCTTGGACAGCGATGTAGCTGCATGTGACCGCTCCCACAGGAGAAGCTCTGGGCTGCTTGCTGACTGGAGCACTGTGGTCACCGTGGAAACTAGAACGTTTCACTGAATTCATCGTTGGAGTTTTGCGCAATCCTGCAAACGGACAGATGGAAAGATCCCAGAGTCGACATTATCAGACACATGTTTAAATCTAAGAGGCGTGTCGTTCTGGGGGGTTTCCCCCTTGTTGCAGACTTATTCAGCTGTAAAGTTTGTGGTTTCGTTCTCGTCTCTTCACATCATGGTGCTGATTTTTGTGTTTTGATCGGTTAAATCCTGCTCGCTAATTTCAATTTCTTTTCCAGCTCAACAGAGAAGCTTCTTTTGTTCTGAACTGACGGGTTAGCCACAGTTGGGTCAATGAGTCACTGCACCCACCCCCCCCATCAGATTTTGTGAGAGAGTTGAACCCATGGCAGGCCGGCGTACACCTGTTGAGAGAAGGTTCTTCTACTTTAACATTTAAGACATACAATGGAATGAGAGTTGCTGGTTTATTTTCAGTGGAAACGGCAGATTTTGGAACTCTTGGGTTGGAGTCTCCGAGCCGCCACAATTCATGTGTTCTTCTCTGTTTCATGGGGTGTCAACAGTGTGTGATACCATTACCCCCCAGCATTTCGTGTAGTGTACTGCATACGGTGTGCAATATCAACAAGAACACGACACAAAAAATTGGCAAACGTTTCTGTTGTCGACCGAATCGACTAATCGTTGCCCCCCAAAAAGTCACGATGCTCTGGACGGCTGAGAACCACAGTCAGTCTGACGTCAGACCCCAGTCGGTGCTGAGACACGAGCTGTTGTCCTGTTGTTGGAGGTCGTCCGTTCCCCATGAGCCTGTTCGCGTCACAAACACCGCCCTCATCTGATTTTCGCTGGCCCTCCAGTGGACTGATGTCACGGAGGTTTCGTGCGTGCTGCGTTCCATCATAATCCCATGTGACCTGCGATAGGCGACACTCTCTGTGGAGGACCTCTGGTGTGTTCATCCCTCCTACAACAGCCTACTGAAGCCCGAACAGTTCCTGGTCTTTTTCTGGTGTTTTTGTGCTGTCGCAGCATTCTTCCAACGGCCTTCGTTCCCTCACTCCTTGGTCCCCCTGCCATGCGGTTTTCGAACCTGTCTCCTCTCAGACAGTACTTCTTTTGTCAGGTCCCCTGTGTTTGGAGTCTCCTGGAACCCCTGAGGCCCTGCATGTCTGAGATGCCTTGGCGGAAAGCTATGGAACAGTGATAGTCGAGCATCAACTTCTTAATGTCTCTTTTGTCAACCGCAGAGCCACACAATGCCGTCTCTCTGTGCATTCTTCTTCCAGCTCTCAAACCACTTTTTAGACTTGCAAATCTGTGCTTTGATGTTGCACTGCCTTGTTTCTTTTGTCAGCCAGCGGGTGCCAAGAAGAAGAGCAGCATTGCAGACAGATGTTGAAGCCACCATAATTCCCTCTCTGGGCAGGGTGCTGCTGTGTCTCTGTTCTCCTGAACATATTTACTGTTCGGGTCTACAGCGGGTTCCTCCCGCTGCCGCTCATGTTCTTCTAGCCCTTTAGCTCACATCCTCGCCAAGTGTCCTCGGCACCACATCACATCAACGGCCCATTTTTTAGTGTCAGCGTGTCTTTCAGAATAAAGTTGAACACATGTTTACATGGTGAATTCCAAGTGGTGATCAGCCATCTGCTTTCAAACTCATAAAAGCATGAAAACATGAGCTCCTTGGTGGAGGTAACTATCAGCCTGATGGCACCTTGGTGCTACGTGTGGCCGCTGATTGCAGCACATGGCCTGGTCCTGAGTTGAACAGGTTCCTTTGGCCCAAAGACGACGTCGTCAGTAGCTTTTGAGGCTTTTTCCAACATAACATCCTCGGAACAAGTCATGGCGTATACAGCTAGTTCAGAATCCTTCTTTGGTCAGTTGAGGTGTATTCAGTGGGCTAGCTGACATCTGCTACCCATCCAGACCTGACAGCACAGTTAATTAGAAGGACATTTTATTTTATTTTTGTTGGGATAAGAGAAATCTTAAATCTTGGCCATCGTTGACGGTATAAATATTCTTCAGATGATGTGTGTTGGAGATTATCTCGTCCCCACACAGTCTCCAGGGTTTGTTCGACATGATTTCATGTCCAAAAAGTAGGTTCCTTTATGACACAGACTCCCACATCTGTAACCAACACGATACATTTGTCCAGGCCCAGTTGTTCCGCAGCCGTGGTGGTTGAAACTGACCTTTGTTTGACCCTGCTGAGTCATAAAACACATGTTTCAAACACAAAGGTGACATGGGTCGAACCTCGGTTGGGCTCTACTTTGATGTACTGGAATAGAAAAGCCGCTGCAGCTTCCTCAGACCTGTTGTTTGCAGCGATTGGACGTTTCTGGTGTCTGCTGTGTTGTTTTCAACCAACCCGATGACGGGTACGGATTAGTTGGTGTGGAGTTCCCGTGTGAGACAGGTTGCGGTTCGCGTCGCAGTGACTCGTACTGTCTGCTGGAGGATGTCGCTGCAAAGACAATGAGTCTACATGCATCATGTTGAGGAGTCAATGTGACACCCACATCATCTTTGCAGATGTGTGTGTGTGTGTGTGTGTGTGTGTGTGTGTGTGTGTGTGTGTGTGTGTGTGTGTGTGTGTGTGTGTGTGTGTGTGTGTGTGTGTGTGTGTGCGTATGTGTGTGTGCCTGT
>CAAKHB010005739.1:11530-22747 GCA_901007665.1 Aeoliscus strigatus | reverse complement strand
TTGGGCCCCCCCCCCCCCCCACCAAGTCATTTAAGCGTCCGTCTGTGTTCAGGTACCCTCACGTCCATCACCAACTTAGCAACGAGCCTGGCGAGGAACATGGATCGTCTGTCTCTGGACGAGGAGCACTACACCAGGCAGGAGGAGTGGAGGCGACAGCTCCCGGAGAGCCTCGGCGACGGACTGCGCCAGGGCCTGTCACGGCTGGGCATTAGTCTGCTGGGTAGCTAACGCCTCTCACCTTCTGAGTGTGGATGGGGGCGGAGCATCAGGCCGACAACAACACTGATGAAGTTACTATGAACTCACTGACGACTGTCAGTTGTTGTTGTTTTTTTTTATCCACACACAAACAATGCTGCTGCTTTTGTCCATTTATGTGTTTCTTGGTCACTAATTTTGGGGAGTTACACCAAAACAAATCTCCACAAGTAGGTCGCTTGGTGTGTCGGTATTAATAATGTGCTGGGCTCCACGGAGCCATGGAGACGACGCAGCGGGGGCTCAATAAACACCCAGAGGGCAGTAAAACTGCAGTCTGTCTTAAATCAAACTCAAAGACTCACAGAGCATATCGTCATTGAAAGCAAACATCTGCTCGCATCGCTCGTGGTTACGACAGACTCTTTGTCCGCTGTGGATCACAGGGGCCTCATATGCATAATGTAGTGAAAGCTCCATACTCAGATGGTGAATCCAGCACAAACTGAACAGAAAAGTGTTTGTTTGTCAACTCGTGTCTCCTACAGCTGAACCCTTTCCTCCTCCTCCTCCTCCTCCTCCTCGCAGGAGCCATCGCCGGCATCGTGGACCAGCCAATGCAGAACTTCCAAAGGAACTGGGAGATTCAGAGCTCGGCTGGCAGCAAGGCCAAAGGAGTGATCTCCGGCGTGGGGAAAGGCATCGTGGGGGTTTTTACCAAGCCCATCGGCGGCGCAGCCGAGCTCGTTTCTCAAACTGGATACGGTCAGTTCAAGAGTCATCACGGGCCATTAAAAGACCAGCTAGTTCTGATTGTCAAAAACACACAGAGATGTTTTTGTTTCATGTTGTACACAACCAGACCAAACCACGCTGGCTCTCTCAGTCAAGACGGAGTTGTGAGATCCTGGAGGTGATGAGATGAAAGCGGCCCACAGCTTGTAAATGACCTGTACTCTGTCCTCGTTACTCCAGACAGGTGCCTGGTCATGAGCTCAGGGTGGGGCCTCCTTCACCCCGTTCTCCGTTCTGACGGGGTGACGTCAGTGGGTCTCTGCTGGAGTGTGTGATAACGCAGAGTGCCTCCTCTGTTTCCTCTCTCAGGGATCCTCCACGGAGCCGGGCTGTGGCAGCTCCCCAAACAACTCTACCTGCCCACGGAGGAGAAGTGGGCTCAGGCCCCAAACAGCCACCTGAAATACGTCTGGTACGCCCTCTCCCCCCCAAGAGTCCTCATTGTTCATGTGGGCACCTTGGTTACGTTCCTCCAGCTCAGCCCCTTTAGATGTGGGACATGTGTTTCTGCCTCTGCTTTCCTTGGATTCCCTCCAGGATCTGCTGTTCCCGTTCTCCCACTTACTTCTCATTTTCACTGTCTTGTTTTTAAAAAAAAGAAAAGAAAAAAAAAAAACCTTGGAGGCCTCGTTCCACACATGGTAGCCAGCCTGCCCTCTCTTGTTCTCATCAAGTCATGTTAAAAGGTTTTCATAAGCACTCGTCCAAAGCCTCCAGCTAGAACTTGTTCTCGTTGTGTAACGGTGACTTTATCCAGAGATGTTTCTCGGTGCCGTCTGATGGAGGAGGAACACCTTCCTCTCTGCTGGATGTTTTTACGAGCCATCTTTAGAGTTCTGCACCTGCAGCAGGCCAGGACGTTGAGATCTGTACTGAACTGTAGTAATATCAAATCATAATTGAAGTAAAGTATTGTGTGTAAGACATAGATTTCATGTTCAGCCCCCTTTGGATTTGTGGCCGTGTCTCCATCACTTTCTAGTTGGACGATGTGTTGGACTTCCTCTGTGAATCAGTCCTGGGTGTGTTCTGGGTGCGCCTGGAGCACATGGCTGATTACTGGTTAGATGGCAGCAGGGTTTGAAATGTGGTGGGGCAGAGACACACACACACACACACAGAAGCGATCACGGAAGGATGGAGATGGTATTTTAACTGCTCAGCAGGTCGACGTCGATCGGTGTCCGTTTCAAACGCTGAGTTTGTCTGTTTGAGGTCAGAGCCTGAATCCATCCACAGTCCATCAGAGATCGTGTCCTGACTGTGACAACAAACCTACTGGAACTGTGTCGACCATTAAGACGTGTGTCTGATGGGTTGATTTGAATGTGTAACCTGTCCCATAGTAATCTGATTTTTGTCTTTTTTGAGTAATGAGACACATGTTACTCATTCACCTGTTGACTTGTATTTTTTTTTGAACTTGCATGAACTTCATTTTCTAGTTAGACAGCGACGAAGCATCGTGTGAAAATGACAAGAGCGCCTGCATCGAAATGACACCTGTGTTGTGGACTTTGTGTCGTGTGCCATGGATGGATGGGTGGATGGGTGGGTGGAGGGATGGATGGGTGGATGGAGGGATGGAGGGATGGATGGATGGGTGGAGGGATGGACGGATGGATGGATGGATGGATGGATGGATGGATGGATGGATGGATGGATGGATGGATGGATGGATGGATGGAGGGATGGATGGATGGATGGATGGGTGGAGGGATGGATGGATGGATGGATGGATGGATGGATGGATGGATGGATGGATGGATGGGGTGGAGGGATGGATGGATGGATGGATGGATGGATGGATGGATGGATGGATGGATGGAGGGATGGATGGATGGGTGGAGGGATGGATGGATGGATGGATGGATGGATGGATGGATGGATGGGTGGAGGGATGGATGGAGGGATGGATGGATGGATGGATGGATGGATGGATGGATGGGTGGAGGGATGGATGGATGGATGGATGGATGGAGGGATGGATGGATGGGTGGAGGGATGGATGGATGGGTGGATGGATGGATGGATGGGTGGAGGGGTGGATGGATGGATGGATGGGTGGACAGATGGATGGATGGATGGATGGATGGATGGGTGGATGGGTGGATGGATGGATGGGTGGAGGGATGGATGGATGGATGGATGGGTGGAGGGATGGATGGATGGATGGATGGATGGATGGATGGATGGATGGATGGATGGATGGATGGATGGATGGATGGATGGATGGATGGATGGATGGATGGATGGATGGGTGGATGGATGGATGGATGGATGGATGGATGGATGGATGGATGGGTGGATGGATGGATGGATGGGTGGAGGGATGGATGGATGGATGGATGGATGGATGGGTGGAGGGATGGATGGATGGAGGGATGGATGGGTGGATGGGTGGAGGGATGGGTGGATGGATGTTGGAGGTACCATGCGTGAAAGGGTTAAAGTTGACATATGCAGTACTTACTCAACCCCCCCAGCTTCATCACCAGAACGGTGAACAGTACTTGCGTCAATGTTAAAGATTTTTTTTTAAAAAGAGGAGAATTCTTGAATGCTGAGACAACGCTCCCTCGTGGCTTCATTCTTTCAACACTGCAGTGGAGCTGCTCTCCGTCAGGTGTCCGTCAGGTGTCCGTCAGGTCGTCTGCTCCAACAGGAACAGGTAGCCCGGACGTTTGAGGGCTGACACTGTTACACTCAGCAGAGGTGAAGTGTCCGCGGCTGCTTCGACATCTGCTGCGTAATTTGAGCACCTGCTTTCCAAAGTAAACACGTCGACAGAGGAACACGACTGCACACTTCAGTTCCTGCGCACGTACGTACGTTTCCCTGCTGACCACACGTGTGATAAGAACACACACACACGGAAGGAAGTGTAAATTACAGGATGTATGCAAACACATATGGTCACTTGTCGGTGGACTTGTGTGAGTGGAGGTCAGCGAGGCCCTTTGTGTGGTCCTGTGTCTGTAGGTGATTTGGAGTTTCCTGTGTATGTTCCTGGAAACTTCTTCGCCCTTTACAGGGCACTCATGGAAATACTCTGAATAAAAAGCATGAAAATTCAAAATTCAGAACCTGTATTTTTGTAAACTTTTTGTCTATTTTGTTTTTAATATGGAAATATATACATATATATACACACGCGTACACACACACACACACACACATCCAAACATGTCTAACTGTCTGTATCTTGCTGGCTCTTCTCTCTGACCACAGGAAAATGCTCCAGGCTTTGGGGCGACCGGAGCTCCACGTGGCTCTGGAGGTGACCATCGTCAGCGGCTCGGGGCAGGAGCATGCTGGGTGTCTGCTGCTCACCTCTGAGGTGCTGTTTGTGGTCAGCCTCAGTGAGGACACGCAGCAACAGGCCTTCCCCATCACCGAGGTAACGGGCAGGAACAAACCTCACTGCGCTGCTTTCACACCTCAGGTCGTTTACTTCAGTCTAAATTTGCGATATATAAATTGTGCTCTTGGACCATTTTCCTTCTTGGTTTGGTTGATTTTGGTTAATATGCAGTAGCACATGTTTACGTTTGGGAACAAACAAACAAACACATCAACGTTGTGTTCTCACCTGGAGTTCCCCAGATGACTCTTTGACGTGAGGGTCTAGGTCCAGATGTTGTCATCCACACACGCTGTTGAGTTGTGTAGGTGTTCACTGCCGAGGAACAGACAAGGATGAAAACCGTGTGTCTTCTGAAGGTGGAGTGTCAGCAAGAGCCGGGACAGAGGGACCATCTCACTGTCACCTTACAGCAGCAGACAGTCACCAGTGACACGGAGGTGAGAAACTACTGGGAGAGACTGTGTGTGTGTGTGTGTGTGTGTGTGTGTGTGTACGTACTGTACGTATGTGTTTATCTGTATTTATGTGTGTGTGTGTGTGCGTGCCCATCACCAGATGGTCTCCAGTTGGTCTGGGTGGATAAATGTGTATGTGTTTATCTGTATTTATGTGTGTGTGTATGCAGTATGACGGTCTCCAGTTGGTCTTGTACATACTTCTGTTCAGTCACCACCATCACGTGTCCCTTCAGGGTGACGGCACTCGTGATCGTCTGTCCGAGCAGCAGTATCAGCGACTGGTGGATTACGTGACTCGAGCGTCGCAGTTTCTTTCCCCTTCCGCTGCTTCCCTCCAGCTGCAGCCGTCAGTGACGCTCGCCGAGCCGCCGCCTTCGGTCGCCAAGTCTTACCGTTACCTGGTTGATCCGGCCTTCGCCAAAGTGTTTGTGAGCAAGTTCACCATGGTGAAGGACAAAGTCTTACGGATCGGATTCCACTGATCATCACTGATCATCAGTGACACCATCTGTCACTCCTGCAGACATCTTTGTGCTACTAACAGATGTTAGAAGGAGTGAAGCCTTAAAATGTCTTTGATACTCTCTTTTACAACTGTGTGATATTTGTATAATTGTTATATTTCAGTGGGACATTCACTACTTGTAGAGAACATGAATAATGTTAAATGAAATGAAGTGTGCTTCCTACAACAAACTCATCACAACAGTCAAGATCACTTTGAAAGTTCACTAACTTTTCTTAACTTAATCAGTTTCATTCAGCTACTTTTGAACTTTCACCGTAGAGGAACTGTTCTGTCCCTCAGTTTCACTGTCAGGATTCAGCCAATGTGAAGTGCAATACGTCCATGTTGACGACTGCGAGCGAAGAGAGCGAAGCTGTCAGCCAAACTGATTTTAGTGCTCACGTCGATGCCAAACCCCCATGTTGTGACTGTCGTTCACTGTCATTCACTGAGCTGCAGTAACAGAGTCTGATGCCTTTAAATGGATAATATATGAATAACATTGTAATAATAAAATGATCTGTGTGTGTCATTACATCATTGTGTTTGGGAGTTTGTCATGAGCAACAAATGATGTCAGCAGCTGTGAGAACATGTGTATACAGTACATGTGTGTTCAAGTATGTGTATGTACGGTATGTACTATGCACAGTATACAGTATGCAGGTTTTATGTATGTACAGTATTTGTTCCCTGCTGTATTTGTTAGTTTTTACATTTACAAATCTGTGAAATTTCTAGTATTTACATTTTCATGGAGATAAAAAATGAAAAGTTAATTTGCATGTCATTGAGTGAAGGAAGTATTTGTTCTGTATTTGATCCCCTCCAACCAGGCCGTGACAAACTCATCAATCAATGATCTCTGTGTTTAAAACACACATCACTTCCATTCCAACGTCCATTCCACCACCATGGGCTGGACAAAGACAACGCCCCAAGAAGCTGGTGGAACAGATATCAAACACCACTGGACCCCCCCTGTGCCATGATGGATTGGAATGTGTCAGTGCCCACAGGACACATGTCCCCGCCCATCTGAACTCTGCCAGTGAACGAGTCACTCAAACAAGCTCACCCACTAACACACATTTTGCTTTATGATGCACATGTCCACAGGAAGAAAAAGTGAAACTCAGCCAAAGCACAAGCGCCATAGTTTGAACCCAGCATGATGAACCAGTATCAGCCGGTTCAGAGAGTTGTGGTTGTCGAGGCTTCATGGACAGAAACATTCACAGAGGCAGAGAGACGAGGTGTCAGACAGGGGACTGTTATATATTTAAGGGGAAATTCTGAAATGTCCTTGTACTTTTGTAACTGGAATATAATTCTTGTAATTATTTCTAATTTTCTACTCCTACAAGTGCTAAACAGTTTTTTGTTTCGCACATGAGCGCAAATTACACTTGGAAGCGAAACGTTTCCGTTTCCATCTTCATTGTTTGTTGTTTCTGGTGTTTCGATGAAACTGTTTACTGTCTCCTCTGGAAGATGGACTGGACGGCTGCTGCTGCTGCTGCTGCTGCTGCTGCTGCTGCTGCTGCTGCTGGCCCTACACTTACTTCCTGCTGACATCACGTAGCTGAGGGGCGTGCCTGGAGGGGGGAGAGGAGGAAACTCAATGCATGAATCGATGAATTCTGCTTCGATGATGTTAACTATGTGTACTAACACCACAATTATTCAAACAGTACAATAGCATCGTCAAAGAGTTCTTGTGGGACAAGAGAAAAACAGGACAAATAAAAAAAAAAGGAAATAGGAGGCATGGCCTCTCCAGCATGAGTTCATACAAGCTGGTGTTTGAAATAAAGAGACTGGCTAAATACTGGAAGAAATAGATGCAGAAATGAACTGGAACATTCCTCAAGTCTGATATGCCTCAATATGGAATAAACCGGGTGTACATATCGGGAAGAAAACAATCTTGTGGAAACAATGGTTTACATGTAAAATATACAGTAATATATAATACATATAAAATATATCATAGATAATAATGTAATATATAATAATACTACTAATAAAATGGAGAATGGAGAATTTATATCACTGACTTGGAAGAAAAGGGAAACTTCTGCAGATATGAATTAAACACTGTTAGAAAGGTCAGTTGACACATGGGACAAAGCCAGTAAGGGGGGTACCAGAGAGATCACACAGAGCAGAGGTGTTTTATGAGGATTTCAGTGGGAAGGAGGATATCTGCAGGGGTTTGGTATGTGAATGAAATGACCAGGAATGGAAGAGAATAGTAGCAAATTCTGGGAAATATAGGCTAGAGGGAATATAAATGAATACACAGGTATTACTTCACCCCCTCTGGACTCCACAGGATGGGTCTATTACCTGACAATCTTTGTTGGAGATGTGGAACAAAGGCAGGGACTTTCCTACATGTGTTATGGGAATGTACTCGGACACAACCGTTCTGGGTAAAAATACCACAACACTTGGGGGAACCTCTTAAAGACAAAGATTGCTAAGACTGTTTACTAGGTGACCAATCACAAATAATGGGAGGGTCAAAACATGACTTTGCCGTTTTAAAAGTCAAGATGGTCACAGCAGCCAGACATGTCCTCAGGTCATGGAAAAGTACATCCCCACCAGATTATAAAACATGGATTGAAACTATGACAGAAAAAAGAGAAACTCAGTGCATGCGTGCGTACGTACACATACTGGAGCTTGAGGAGCATGAGGAATCCTCCTGAGCCTCTTTCTTCAGCAGACCCTCCTCCCTCCGCAGAGCTGTCATATACTTAGAGTACGACCACGCCAACTGAGGGGACGTTTCCACGGTGATTCAGAGCTGCTGTTCATTTTTTTCCCTGTTGTTTCAAACTTTGACACTTACTGACTGTGCGGACCCACAAAGCTCGGCCTCGTCTTCCTCCTCTTCGTTGAAACCTTCCGCTTGCCGTTCCAGCTCCTCCTGTACCGACGACATCACGGTGAGCGGAGGACAGCGACTCTTACTTCCCTCGGCCGTCACCGACGGCTCACCTGGGCTCTCCTCTCTTCTTCCTCGTCCCTCCTCTTCTGTCGGGACACTCGAGCTTTGTGTTTGACTCGTTTCTCCTCCAGCAGAGGAAGGAGCTGCTCTTCTTCGACTCTGCTCTGCAGCTCACGGAACTCTGGCCAAAACTTGATCAACTCGCCAAACACTGACATCTACACACACACACACACACACACAGAAACCACGCTGCTGCAGGAAACCACACACCATGTATGTACACACATACATACACACACACACCTGTGCCTCCCTGAATATGTAAGGACCCAGCTCGTGGCGTTTGTCCATGATGCGTTGGGCCTGCTCCGTTGGGATGTCGACCTG
The DNA here is from genome assembly GCA_901007665.1 of Aeoliscus strigatus. Classification (NCBI taxonomy): domain Eukaryota; kingdom Metazoa; phylum Chordata; class Actinopteri; order Syngnathiformes; family Centriscidae; genus Aeoliscus; species Aeoliscus strigatus. Next base: position 14,066 of record CAAKHB010005739.1, on the reverse strand, counting down.
CAGAGCCGGAGGCACCAGCGAGTTGATGAAGCAGCTGATGATGGTTGAAATCTTCCTCTGGATCGTCGCCTCGATGCTGTGAGAGTGGCAGAGGTCCTGAGGGGAGATGAAGGTTAATGACAGAAGGTTCCCGATGTCCTTCAGGGGACGATGGACGCACACGTTCCACATCTACAAACAGTTCTTTGACTTTCAGTTTGGATTCTTAAAATAATGTAATATTTTCAAAAACTGAACCAAATCATCATGAAGAGCTGAGTTACGCAAACAAAATATATATTGTTAAAAAAAAAAAAGACTTGAGGTCATTAATTTCAGACGGTGACTTTTTTTATTTGCACATTCAGATGTGTGTTGCTGCAGACACAGAGAGCCTCTAGATGCTTCTCCTACCTTGTACCTCTGCACCTCCAGCCAGAAGAGGACGTCATTCTCCAGGAAGTTCCCCTTCAGAGAGACAAAGCGCTGGAACGGCCTACAAGTGACGGGGTTGAGGAGAATCCGCCGGAACAGGAGAATCTCTTTGGCAGAAGACATCCACATGCCGGCCTCCTGCAGAGGGAGCGTGTGAGGTCACAGTCAGGGAACGCTACGATACAAATGTGCAAGTTGTCTAATAGCGACACTCAACCCAAACTGGATCATTTCTTCAACTTGATTCACATTGGTTATATTTGATTCCATTTTTTAAAATCATTTAATCTTACGACAAACAAACCAGCTGGAATCACGGTTAACGTGAACTTCTCAGCAGCACAACCGAACGATAACTGGAGAAAACACACGCGATGCCACAGCGCGTTCCGGTTGTTGTCCAAGGCCAGGAAATGGAACACCCTCCTCAACCAGGGAAGTCTGACTTGGAAATCGCGATACGCACTCGGACATCCGATACAATTGGAACACACTGTTATCTAACAGCACACAGCAAACACAGCGTGGTGTTTGCCAGTGATGACACGATGATCCCAAAGACGAGCGTCCCGATCATGCGTGAAAAGTTCTTCCTGTGATCATGCTGCTGCAAACGTTCATGTTTTATATCTGCGCTGTGGAGCTAAGAACAGACTCCAACGACTATTAAAGCAAGGTTAGTTACGCTGATGCTTTAATCTTATTTATCCTGGATCCCTTCTGGGAAAACGAACCACAAGGCCAACATGGTGTTTGACAGAGTCGGCGCTCGAAGCCAAGACGTGAAGTGAATCACACGTGTTTTCTGGCCAGGGACAAAAAAAAAAAAAAACCAGCCGGATTTGTCTCTATTGAAAACACAGAACCTCCCAGGAAAGCGTCTCCTTACCCTCCTGGCATCTCTCCTCATCCTGCGTCGTTGACTGCCGTGCTGTGAGAGCCTGTTTGCTGTTTGAATCTGCAGAGGAAGCAGACACCGGTCACATAGTGAGAAAACAGGACTTCTCTCTGTCCAGACTCATGTGCTCTGTGCTGCTGGAAGTTTCCTTTCCTTCACCTCGGCTCTGGATTACTTCCCCTGACCTTCGCCTCAACCTGAGACCATCATCCCCTCCAGCGTGTAACGTCTACCTCTCTTGACTTGATGAGAGGATCCCAGTGACCAAACTTTGTACACTCGATAACATAATGAGGCCGAGCCGTGGAATGTGTGCTTGGTGTGTTACCACCTGGCAACACGAGAGAGCAACCGGACAGTGACGCTCTCGTGTAACAGAGCGGCTGGACTCATTATCTGTGTGCTCCCGAGGCTGTTTTACAGCAACCTGCAGTCCAGTGTGAGAAATAACCTTCAGAAATGTGTGAACGAGTACAAACCTTGACAGGCGCGTTGTCTTAGTCGGTTCCGGTTGGATTCTTTACCATATGAAAGCTCCTAGTCACGTCTGACTCCATGCACGGAACTATTATAAACCTACTGGTGACCTCTTAGTAACCTTTGTGTTTCATGTACATGTAAGTGCACGTGTATCCACTCATTTTAACACGTGCACACATGACAACAAGCCAGTGACAGTTCCCAGGAATGAGAGTATACTGTCATATATCCAACGGTCCTGTCAGTAGGAGCAGGAGAACTCCCCTCAGTCACTTCACTGAGGAACAAGGCAAAACATGGACGAAGAATCATTTCTTATCCTGACTGGAGAACGTTTTTCGGGGGGGGGGTGTTCTGCAGATTTCTTTTGATTTTTTTGATGTTTCTGAGCAGCGTTCCCACCTTTGGGTTGTTTTTCTGTCGTTCGGTGAATTCTGCCGTGGCCAGAAACAGAGGAAGCCATGTTTTCTCAATGTGAGTCCTGATGATGTCCTGGACCTCGGTGACAACAGAGTTTGAGAGACACTCCTGTTTGAGACGCTTCAGTCCACCTGCCAGACACAGTATCTGCACGCACACACACACACACACACACACACACACACACACACACACACACACACACACACACAGAAGGAGAAGGAGATGGCTGAGTCGACATGTCGGTGGACTTCTGTAAAACCACATGAATGAGGAACATATGAGGAGGTGGATCAGTTTAGAGAAAAATCTGCCCGCAGCGGG
>CAAKHB010005739.1:0-11078 GCA_901007665.1 Aeoliscus strigatus | reverse complement strand
CATCTCACACACAAATGCCCCCCCCCCACACACACACACACACACACCCCAAAAAAGAAAAAAAACTTCAGAAATGAGAACCAGTTGAGGAATACGAGTCAGTAGATGAAAGGGGGCCAATCTGTGACTGGATGACTGAGTGACTGAAGGAGTGAAGGGCCAAAGCTGTAAAGCTGTCAGCTTCTCTACATCGCTCACGCAGACGAGAGCCGAGACAGAACTGGAAGAACAGCAGCCAGGCACATTCGCACAGAGACGCTCTAGAACTGGAACCATCAGTCAAACGCACAGTTCTAATGATCCTTTGATGGTATTTATGAGATGAGGACGACGAATGACGGAGGTTACAGACCAGACTTGACTTCTTGTCAACGAGCACACGTTACGTCTCTCTTTTAACCCGGTGAGCTCCAAGAACTCCCTGAAGTCAGCTCCCCTCCGAAGCCATTACCTCTGTGACAAACGAGCAAGTGGCATCTTCTGTATTCCCAGAGCCGTCTGAGCGTGCTGCCGATCGGCCTCCCCCTCCCTGATTCAAACCACTCTCCTCCTCCTTTCCAAACATGCACCTGATCCCCAGCGACGCCCGGCTGTCATGAAGTTCTCATCCACTCATCCACAAGTGATTCTTTTTAAAAGAAATCCGGGTCTGACCTACCTCGTTCTGCTGCTCTATTGTGGCTGGGCCATCGGCGCTGAAGAAGAACTTCTTGTTGAGATATTTGTTTACGATGTGAGAGGAAAGCTTCTGTCTCAGGGTGGTTTGCTTCTGAGACGTCCTCCTGTACTGCTCCAGATCCAGCCAGCAGGTCAGATAGATACTGAGGAGAAGCACAGGTTGAGAAGATGCAACAGTCGGACCACATCAACACGTGTGACAAACAATCTCACCTGGCGTCTAAGTTCTGGAGGAAGGTCATGAAGTATCTGATCTCATCCTGGTGGCGCAGTAAAGACCCGAGTCGGTAACCCTGGTAACGTGGGGAAACGTTGGACCAAGCCTCAGACGCGTGAGGATCTTTCAGGATTGGAGTCGCAGAGGACGGTGTGACACAACTCTGAGTGAGAGAGTGAAACAAGTTGAAGGAAGACGACACGTACGTAAAAACACCATTGAACGTGCCGCATCACAGAACCAACACAAAGCCTTTACACTCGGATACACCACGTGAAGATTTACACCCTAAGGCCATTTTATTAGGGACGCCTGAACGACGCAAGCTCTGGCTTCTGCTTTTGTTGTTTGACATTTGTGAATTTTGTTGACTCAGAAAGTCTCAGAAAGCAAACGATGAAGTAATAATTATTTCACGATATTATATGACACATACTTTGTAACCATACACCCCTGAGCGACGCAGACTGACCCACCTCAGGACATTTCAAGTCCAAAAACCTGCTTTTGTAAACTCGTCAATATTCCTGGAACGTTGCATGTATGATTTGTGAACCTCATTATAAGTTATTATAAGTCGTTTTTAGGAGTTTTGGTATCTTCAATTCTACACTGAGCTGCTCTGCAAAGTTTGCCACTGTTGTACCACTAGGGGGCACTATGCCATAAAAAATAATCAAAACACTTTATTGTCTGTGTACAGGGAGAATGAAAACAGGAAGTGATGCTCATCAGCAGAGAAAAATCAATATATGCAAGAAATATAAGAATAAAGTGCAGCTATACACACAAACTGAGCATTTCATGCGCAGTGGATATTTTAACAACATTTCAACAGGAAGTCAAAAATGTTCACTGTTGTTAAAACTGGTCAAAATCCACATTTTCAACTCTTCTTAGGCTGCAGCGACCATCCCCTCCACAGACACCGGGCGGTGCTGCTGTAGTACACCACATTGAGTAACGTATGTAAATGAGTGTACACTGCAGTCTCGACAAATAGACATGGACGCTGCTCCGTGGTCATATGTGTGTGTCATAAGCGTGTGTAAGTGTGTGTTTACAGACTTTTCACACAGTAACTCTGCAGCATTCGTGATGGCTGCCTTACTTGTTTCCACTGCGACTCATATTCCTCCAACAGTTCCCTGTAGTCCTGAGTGCCGATGCAGCGCATCTCCTCCCGCATACACACCTGTACACACACACACACACACACACACACACACACAGACGCATGAGGCCGATCACACACACCAACAATCAACACTCTGGTTTGAAGGTCACGGTGAGTTTGATTACCTGCTGGAAGGACTCGTTGTCTTTGGCCGTCAGGAGAGTCCACGGCTGCAGCAGGATGTTTAGTGTGTGTTCCTCAGCTTCAGCAAACAGGTCCTCAAACGCAGGCATCAGGTGGTCGTACACGTCCTTCCTGATGTTCTCACTGACCCCGATGCTGTACCTGGCAGAACTGCAAAGATAGGTGGAGTGAAGGATCTGGAGGAGAGGAGAACGAGAGAGGAGAGGAGATCATCACTTCACAACTGCCAGTAATTCATCATCACCGTACAGATATCATCTTCATACTTCATCGCAGCAGATTCTCCCCTCAGGAGGAGTAAACAGAGCATTGACAGAGGAAAGGGAGTGAAAGATAACCTGTCATTGTCCTCTATGAGACAAACATACCGTGAAACCGGGACACAGAACTGAATAATACATTTGAAATGACATAAGGAGGTTCAGTTTGTTTCTTCTCACAACATTTATACCAGTGACGTGTGGTGGAAGAACCAAATAAATACCGGAGGCTATCCGGATCCATCCAGTATCTACATTTTTTTGTTTCGTCAATCCTAGCTGTGGCCACTAGGTTGTGCCAAAGCACCGTTAGGCTGATAGACAATAATAGACAATACGAATAATGAGACTATTTCATATCTTGAAAGGTTTGTTGTCAGGACAGAGTCAGAAATAAAATGACTCTGATGTGGACTGTGTCCTGTCTTTCATTTCATTTGATCAAGTGTGTGTGTGTGTGTGTGTGTGTGTGTGTGTGTGTGTGTGTGTGTGCCTCCCTTTGTACACTGTAGGGATCCAGTCCGTCCTGGTCGAACAGGTCGTGATAATACTGCAGGTCAGTCCAGAAGTAAAGTGCGTTCTCCCACAGCTGGAACAGGACACACACACACACAATCCCAGTCATTGTCCCTCATTCATACTGTGAGACGTGTTTCTACATTCTTCTCGTTGGGATCCAAATGTAGCTATGATATAACCTCCTTTGTACCTGGTTTCCAGATTGTTCGCAGAAGTGTGTGAAGTATAAACCAGCGCGTGAATCAAAATGGAGGGCCTGCAACATCTTTTCCATTTTTCTGCTTCCAAATGGTTGAGCTTCACTGGAGTCAAACTAGAAGAGGAGAAAACTAATTACAAGATGAGTGTAAACATCGACTGTAGGAAGGATCCATCATGACCTCTGACCTCAGGTCATAAGTCACATTGATTCTCTGTTGTTGTTTTCACCACACTCATGTTCAGATTTGTCTTTGGTATCAAGAGCCAGACAGATGTGCTGGACTTGTCCAATGACAGGATGTGTTCTGTTCCTTTCTGTGTGTCTGGGATCCCTTCCTACCTCCGTCTGAGACGCTCGGGTCAGCAGAGCGTTCCAGATGCGTGGGGGCAGAGCTCCAGAGCCGCGGTGCGGCTGAACACTCGAATGAGGACTCAACTGCTGCTCACTCATCAGCTCATTATGATCATCAAGGCCTGCCTGAACTGACTGGGACACCCAGAACCTTTGACCCCTGTGGGGATAGAAAAGACTTATTGACATAAAACAAATGATATCACGTGTGGGCACAGAAATACAAACGTAAACTGTTCCACATATCAGCTGATCCAGTAAGAAATGTATCTCACCAGTAGCTCAACAGTGACTCTATGAGGAAGGGCTGAACCGAGCACAGTTTCTTTTCTATCCAGCAGGGGGAAGTAGTCAGTCCCAACCTGGAGAGAAGCTCCACGTTCAGACTGTCCTGGCTACTTCTCAGCAGGTAGCGTTTCCTCATTTGGACCAAATACCTGATCCAAAATAAATCACAGTACATCACACCTGAGACTAAAAAAAATACTAAATATACTTATTAGCTTCCCCTGTTTTTTCTTCTTCTGGATTACAATTTAAAATATATATATATTAGATTTTTTTTTTTTTTTTACTCATAAGGACATGCATATATTATACACACATATTTTACACATTATTTTTACTTAAATCATCTTGGAGGAGTCGTGTCCACTAAAGTGACCACTACACATGTGAAAGGGTTTAATCCAGCTTGATACAAGACAGAGCCGCTATTTCCTGCTTAGGAAAAAACTCAAAGATGTAAAAAGCTCTGATGTATAATCTCAGTCCCATTGACAAAGGGACTTTCCTGGCCACAAGTTCACCTTTTCTTCCGCTCTCTGTTCTGCGTCGCTTTCAGTCGCTCTATATCCAGCCACAGATTCAACAGCTGCTCCCCTGGTGTCTCTCGCAAAAATGTTTTGAACGCGTTCAGGCCGGCGAGGTTATGGTAAACAGCACCATGGTAACTTAAGTCGAGGTCAATCGTGTCTTTGTCGTCCATCTCCTCTTCCCATTCACTTCCGCTGTCGCTGTCTTGACCTTTGCCCCGTTGCAAATTCTCTCTGCCCACATCAGCTGAGCAAACGCTCAGTCCGCAGGGCCCGTCTGTGCTGCTTCCACATGTCAGGTGTCTGCTGGTGGTTTCCTGGTGCTGGTCCATCATCGTCATCACTGCATTTCTTAACACCTGTGAAACCACATCTGCAGCCATGTGATCCAGCTGGAATTCAGCGGAGGAACTGGACTCTCCGAGTTGTGGCTCCTTTCCTAAACTGTCCGATGTTTCGGTGAAGCACAGACTGAACTGCGCTTGTTTCTGCGTTTCTGTGCATGTCAGGCGGGAGTGACTGTCTGCACAGGTCGAACTGGTGCATCTCGATGATTCACAGCATCTTGTGTCTGCTTGACTGTTGTCCTGGTCAAAGGAAGGCTGGATCTGCATTCTCGTAGGCCCTAGAGATCAGGTACAGAAAGTACATGCAAGGAACATACAGCACATTAACATGTAGCAACACACGGGTTCATGCAAACACGTTTGAAATCTCCTGTCAGCAAAGGGTGAGCATGGAAAACGTTAATCCAACTATGTCTTAGTTTGAAAAAAACATTAGGTCAAACATCAAATAATGTCATGTTTGGTGTGTGCACAGTATATATGTACATTGGTTTGTTTATTTCATTTAGTCTGACATGTTTTTAATCTAACTTGTCACCATATTCACCATATTATAGATCGAGGCCCTGTTTGGTTTCTTGACGCTACCTTGCAGGCTTCTTTGTTTTTCCTTGTGTGTGTGACATGAGCGGTACTTTCTCCTCTGGGCAGTGAAGTTTGTGGCCTGCTGATACAGCAACTTGGCCAGTCTGGAAAGAAAAAGAACAAACTTGATACGCGTCACGAGTCGGAGTGCACAGAACACTGCAATAAGGTCACAGCAGAGATGTGGCTCCGAGCCGTGTCGGAAGATGCTTTAGGAAGCAAACAGCAGCGAAACAGACTCATCTGTGCCTGAGAAAATACCTCTGGAAGTCAGCATGGAAGTGGGCAATCAATACAGAATATAGGTGGTAAAATCCAATCTATGCACTTGAGAGTTGTGTACCTGTACTCATAGTAGCAGTTACTCTCAAGGAAAAGGGGCAATCGTTCCTTTATGATCCACTGAATTCCTTGCTCTCTGTCCAGGCACTGCAATGGAAGACCACCGTTATCCAAATCCAATCCTGGAGCTCAAGTCTACATCTCCAACAGCAAATTTGTGTGTTTTTCCAAATCAACAACTGACTTACACAGACGACGTAGTGGGTGTCCACTCGAGGGCTTTTAGTCAGCACTCTGGAGCCGTGAGTGAGGAACTGGGATTTGCAGGCGTTTATTGCCGATCGGATTCTACTACACGCCAACTCCCCTGCTTCGCTCACCACTTCAAACTGGCCTGTTTTCTGGTTGTAGACCAGGGCCTCAGGGAAAGACTGGTGGGGGTGGGGTAGAAGGTCAGAAAACACCACACATTCTGGGCAGGTTTACATATACAGGTGCATCTCAATGAATGAGAATATCATCAAAATGTGCACATCTTAATATAGAGATTAATTACATTTTTGTTTTACTTTTTTTATTCTAACTTATTTACTTAACAAAAATCCCAAACTATCTTAGACAATTCTAATCATTAAAATGAAAAGAAATAAACTCTCTGTATAAAGATGTGTTTCATATTTTTGATGATCTTCTAATTTATCGAGATGTTGGTCATGTTAGTCGGTGGCAGCTCAGGTACCTTTAGGTATGAAATGTATCTATTGGAGTTAAATCAGATGACATTATTAGAACTACAGGTGCATCTCAATAAATTAGAATATCATGTTTTCAGTAAATCGATTAAAAAAGTGAAACACACCTTTATATAGTCTATAGATTCATATATTACAATTTTCATTTTGCTGATTGTAATTTCATGTTATATTGAATTTTGGATTTTCATTTGCTGTAAGTTATATTCATCAACACTTCAAATATATCCATCTGTGTGTTTCACTTTTTTTGAGTTGATTTACTGAAACTATTCTACTTAGAATAGACCAATATAAAACTGGGCGTAGGCTTTACCGGCAGACAGAGGAAATCATTGAAGAAGTGGACAAACACGTCATCAGAGACTAGAAGTTTCCCCTGTCAGTAGACAGAACATGATAAGTGCAGGTACAGTTCATTCTGACAGGAAAATTGTGAAATGAGCCAAAACTTGTACTCACAAAACTGCTTGCGGTAATGCGGGGAATCTCTACGAGTTATTAAAAGTTATTTTAAGTTTGAAAAGCAACATTCCCCAAAAAAAGTCGACTTGAAAGTGGAGTCTTACCTGAGAATCCGCCATCCATTGTTCGCTGATTACAAATGCCTAAAAGTGCTTAAAGTCAGTTACAGACAAAAGGGAGGTTGCCATGGAAGCGGGGTCGAAAAGGAGGGGCGGGGCTCTTTGGCGCTGAGAACAATTCCCCGTCTGAACACTGGGTGGCGCCAAACATTAAGAAGAAACGTCGTGACACCTCAGCAGCTCGTGCAGGACCTTCGGCTGGTTGACAGCATCCCGTCTGGAGCCGGGTTATTCCAGCTGTGTTCCCAACACATGTTCTCCAAACTGCTCAGCTCCTTAGCAACATGCTAAGCTAAGACGAATGGGACTTCTAAAGACACTTTGTGATTCTGTGCATAACAGTATGATACAATTCTACATTTGACCAGTAATCATCAGATAGGGGATAGCTACCAGGTGATTTACAGGTCAGCAATGTGGCCTCTCTGTTGCCAGGCAACCAGGTCACCAGCAAAGAGAAGCACACATGTGGTCTGTTTAGTCTCATGTTAATATTCAACTTAAAGCTTCAGATCGCTTCAACTTTGACACTGCACATCGTTGAATCATGCTGTTTTACAAACTATTCCTCTGACGGTACGACAAAGACAATGCATATTTAAAAAGACAAATTTATTTAAAAGTGATCTGAAAAAAACATTGCTATAAATTCACCCCAGCCCCCCACCCCCCTCAAAAAATAAAAAAGTCACACTAGTACATCTGTATATACAGGATATAGAAAGTAAAGAACATGACAGCTGCAGAGTTCAGACAGCGTTTGCTGGTGAGACTTGAACATTCACAGTTAAGAACACACAAGTAAGAATTATGCTGGATAATGAGAAAACTACAGTACATACATAGACATGGAGACACAGAGGAGCATATCGCTCCCATGGCAACAGTTTCCTTCATGTGTCTAGTCTTCAGCATTGAGCAGCAAAACTATAAAAAAAGTCACCGGCAGGTTAGGTCACCTAACTCTCCACTCAGAGTCGCCTAATGTTTCTCTTGCTTTGAGCACTTCCTGGAATTAGTATGTCCTTCTTGTGACGTCCCACCGACTGGCTGCCACACTCTCTAGCGCCGTGAAAAGCGCACAAGCAAGCCGTGCAAAACTGGAAACCACAGTCGACTCTGCTGCACACGCCCTCGCCTTTCACCGAGTGACACCTGGCAGGATGCTGACAACGCGGGCATGGTTTCAGACACTCGTCGTTGAAGAGGGTTTTGGCAACCTGAAAGGGAAAAAAATCATTTTAAAAGACGAAATACATTGTACAATACAAAGTGATGTTGAGATGCACCTTGGTTCAAGACGCCTCCAAGCTTGATGTTGATGAAACTTACCTCTAGGAACTTTTCCCGTTTGCAGCTTCCACCCGAATGTAAAGTGCTGTTCTGTAATGGGGTCAAAGTGCCATGTCCTGACTGTGGCGTGCAGAAGCTGGAGCGCCTGGACCGGGCCTGAACGGTCTTCAGAGCAGACCTCTTCAGCTGAGGCAGTCTGGTGTCCGCATCAGTGACGGCACCACTGAGCTACAAAGGAAGAAAGGACAAATGTTACGTCTCACTGAGACACACGGGACACGAAGCATGAAGTGAAGGTAACCGAGACCAACACGTCTCTACTGACATTGACAGTCGGCTGCACTCCGCCCAGGTGAATCCTCCTTCTGGAGCTGGCTCCCTTGTCAAGCTGGATGCTCTCATTCCAGCTCTTACACACCTGACCACACCTGCCAAAACACAAACACAAGCACCCTGTTCCTAGTTGAACTCAAACACAGACTGGTGTAAATGATGACAAATCTGTTCAAATCTGTCTGGAGAATGTATTAAACCAGAGCACACCGGTGTTTCAGATGTAGGAGTTTTCAAAAAATTCAAAATTGGCTTGAAATGCATTGACCGTTCTCACCTGTAGATGCATTCAGGGGACAAGTGGCTGAATATGAGGGCCAGGACGTGCCTGAGGTTCCTCTTCTTCAGCTCCGTGAGTACGTCCACCTTCCCCAGGCCCATCTTCCTCCCGATCAGCCCCGCCAGCGGCATCGTCGTCCTAAACGTCATGGGGGTCTCCGCTAGTGCCGCTGTGGACATAAGCTGTTCCTTCAGACTCGGACTTTGGCCGACAAACATCTGGGCCCTCTGCTGGCACATGGCGTGAACCAGCTGCAGAGCAGGTGTCAGAGCGAGGCTGGCCGCCACCGCCGCCGCCGTCCTCAGAGGAGTTGCATCTGGGTTGGAAGGGGGTGCGCTGGGGTTCGTCGCCCTTGGAGTTGCGTGGTCCTTGGCCGCAGAGGTCACGGGGGTCACACATTTAACAGAGAGGACTGCACCAGGGGTGGCGACGTCAACAAATACTTCATCGGTAGAGCGGCTGTGGTGTTGACGGTGTCCACGTGCTCTGTCCGTCAAGTCCTCCTCAGACTGAGACCCCCCTTCTTTAAGAGTAGAGAGCCGGTGCTGGCGTTGCAGGCGGGAACGCCGTTTTGCCTCTGCCAGATTGGGGGTTTCAGAGTTTCCTCTGGAGGCAGAGAGCAGCAACTCCTGGAATGAGCCGTCATGATCAACCGAAGAGTCTTGGGACTTGTCGAGGGAACTGAACCCACTGTCTTCACACTGAGACCTGGTCCAGGGTGACAAACGAGTTAATTCCGGTACTGCCATGAAGACATCGGGTTAATATCAAAAACGCCCCTACCTGACGTATCTGGGCGTTTCCGTCAACGACGGCGTGCACAAGACACTTGAGCTGTCGTATAGGTCACGTGTCACACTGCCCGCTGGGGACTGGGAGTTGTCCTTGGATGAGGCTGGAAGGACTTTTCTTGTACGAGGAGTTTGGACATGAAGCTGGTTCGAGGCAGAAACGCTCTCACTGATATCAGCATCGGTCAGGGAAACTCTCCTCCCTAAATCTGAAGGGGGACCAGAGTTGACGTTACCATCCTCCAGAGTGGAGGTCCTCACCTGAGAGAAGAGGAGGCGCCGCTTTCTAGTGGACAACAGAAGTTCCTGCTCTAATTTTAAAGTGCTTAGTGCCTGTGGAACAGTGTCCAGAGAGTCAAAGGACCCACTGAGCCAGTGGTTGAACCCAACACCGATGGACGACTCAGTCCTTCTGGCACACAGGGGCTTTGTGTTGTCAGTTTTGACATCTGTGGCGAGTTTGCACACTGGAAGTCGGTGTCGCAATGAGGCATCTCTCTTGTAAAGCTTTGGCGTTTCACACCAACTGAGGGCTGACGGTAGCTGTGCTCCACAGGAGTCTTTGTCCAAAAGTCGGGCGTTTGGTCTGATCCTGTCCTTTGGTGTGACACATCTCAGTCTCAGATTCTCTTTCGGGGTGTCATTGTAGTCTACTGACAATCGACAGGCGTCAGCTTCAGCGATGCTCTCGGGACTGTGGAATAAACCCGAGTATCCACTGTCAGAACAGTCGTAGCCGTGCTGGCCTTTGCAGCCGTCATGGTAGATGTTTGAATCCGGAGTGCAGTGCATTTTCCTCCTCCCCTTCTGGATGTGCCTGTTGTCCCAATCACAATAGTGCTTGCAGGGAGTGGGGGTGAGAGATGCCAGCTGACCTGCAACGAAAACCTGAATATATGAAATGAAACAAAGCAAAGGCTGTCAGTATAGCACGTCTTTGAGGCCGGTGGTGTAAGGCGTCTTCTGACGGCTTCAATCTGTTTAGGACCTAGTGAGCATGTGCTTGATTTCATCTGCTGAATTTACCCTGTCCCGTGTTCAAGTACAACAATATGCTAAAATAGAAGTATCGGTAGCGGATAAGTGGAGTAAAACAAGCACAAAACACAGAAATAAGCCCGGGAACAGATTGAAATAAATTTAGTGTACGAACAGTTTATATTTTGTATAGCAATATTCAAAGGTGTTTTAGTCGGAGCATATCTGATGGATGACGAGTTTTATTTTGCTCAATTTAAATTTTAACAAGGAAAAGTGTTTTCATACCTTTAGGTCATACACTTGAATTGGTATTTTTCCATTTTCTCTTGTCCTTCATTTACTCAGTCATTCATTCACTCATGTCGGGGGTGGAACCGGAAACAGGTGTTCTCGTGTCGTCATTAGGAGCTCAAAGCCCCTGTCTCGTGCCGCTTGTTAACGAGCAGAAACCGCCAAAATCAAACTCAGCCTCGAGCACCGGCTCGAG
>CAAKHB010005737.1:20637-35596 GCA_901007665.1 Aeoliscus strigatus | reverse complement strand
ACAGATGGTGAAGGACACTGACTTAGTCCATGTCCACACAAAGACGCTTTTATGGAAACTACCATGTTCTTTCTCCTTTTGGACGATCAATTCAAATGGTTTCACGTTAATTTGAAACCTGGTCTCAGAGTGATAAACCTCCAAGACCCCAACCTCGGCTTCACTTCTGGACAGTGAATCAGCATACTTTCTGTATGGACTCATCGCCCCACCTGCCGACCTCCAGTTTTCTCTCAAAACAATGTCAGACTACATGCTTATGTTCATGCCACATAAAATAGTCGGCCTGTTTTAAAGCCGTGAGCGTTTCTACTGGTACTTCTGTGCCAGTCTGTCTGCATAGCTCCACTCCAAGTCTCTCTGCCATGCATAGTTGTTGTTTTTTTTCCCGGTTGTCAGTGTTTTTCTTCATTTACTTCAAGCGACAGCGACTCAAAGTGAGCGGATCTTGTTACCACAGTAACTCAGTAAATCTGCATAATTTTCTGCTTGCTTTTTCAGTCAAAAATCCCATTGCTTGGCAAACACAGAAGTGCTGCTTCACCATTTCTTCCTCTCTGTTTCTGTGAATGTCAAATGCCACCTATAGGCCTGGAGTGTGAACTACAGCCATTCATTTCTAATGCAGCCATTTCTATGGAAATATTCATGGTACTGTGCTGAGGAAGATGAAGGGGAAGAAGATGGAAATGGCCTTAAGCTGGTACCTTTGTTGACTGAAAACAGACAACAAAGACAGCAAACTGTTAAGGCTTAGCTTGCAGCTAATGTTCGCGTGATTTCATGTTGAAATTGAATTCAGGAAATCAGATTTTTTAGATTGGTGATTTGTTTGTTAATGAGGTGCAGAAAATCATTTTAGTTTTAGTTTTACTTCGTTTTGTAGTTTCTTTTTTTTTTGCCAGACAGATCACAGAGGTAGAATGACCGGAGAAGAGCAAAAACCAGAGTCAATACTGGGGAAGCACATGCTAGATGGACTCATAGAAAGGATTTCATTGGCATCAAAACACATGGCGACTTTTCTCCTCGATCTATAACTCTTTATATGACATTGACCCCAGATATGACATTACTGGTCGTGAACCATCCACCACCACACCCAGTAAATGGAGGAAACGGCAGCCCTGTCCAGGGCTGGTTCACTTATATATTCTATGTATTTGTATACAGGTCTCATAGACAACCATCCGCATACAGTGAAGTTTTGTCGAATGTTTTTCAAATCATCACACAATCAGAGACAATCCTGAGCAGGCAGGATGAAACGAATGAATGATAGCAGGCTAGTGATAGGTGGATGTTATAGATATGTCTCTTATTGATAGCAGAGATAATGCTAAATACTGTTTTAAAACGTACTGATTAGTTGAAATTACCCTGTAAGATTCACAAGCAGCCCGCCTAAGGGGTTTTGTTTTTGTCTGCGTGTGACTGAGAACATTACCTCATGCTGCAAATAAAACTTCTCCTTATTGAATAATCTTTTCATTTGCTTTGTTTGCTGCCGTTATATTTCACATGACTGCTGATTCCATTAAAATGGGTAAGAATGCTACATTCACAGAAGGAATACATTTGTTTGAGCGCAACAGAATTTCATACATAAATAATAAACTGTCTGTTGTGACGAGTGAGCACCAGTGCAGTGATCTGAGAGATCACAAAAGATGGAAGTGTCATTTTCGAGTGTAAGTTTGTGCCATCAGAAGTGAAAATTGACATTTTTCTGAACAACAAACTCTAAATTGTTTGATAAATTCATTCATTTCAAAGCTGATGGATCAGCCCCAAGCACCAGTGGACCATTTTCCCTCCACTTCATCATCAGGCCTTAGAATAGAACCTGCATTGCCTGAATACTTGTACTACTTCCACGTGTTCTAGTACTGCTAGTGAGTCAGGATGGAAATGAACACAATGAAGACGCTGTCACATTGGACATATTTCATTCAGTCTGTTACATGCACATCCGCCTGCATTCCTCCGCATCATCGCTACATCAATCTGTAGTTTGGAGAAAACTGAGTTAGCAATGTTATGGATTTCAGAAAACAACATCTCGGCTGCTTCTGCCGCCGGCCTCCCTGCTGCTCTTCAGCCGATCCGGTTGGAAACGCTGCCAGACTTTGTCCAGCGTCCAGGAATGATGCATCTCTGCATCCCAATTAACTGCACATCCTGCTGCGGACCGGCAGGCAGCACGTGATGCTGAATATGCAGCAATGAACAGCACTTTTCTGAACTTCTCCAGCTGTGTCCCTTTCTCTGGAGGTGCGGGCTCGTCAGGACAGCAGCGTCCGACGGAATGCGGTGTGCCGTTTAAAAATGGTGTCAGATTTGATTCCCGAACGGACAAGGCCGCTACGGTTCCAGCTCAGAGAGAGAAATACATCATTAAACATGAGAGGGAATCACTCAACCAATGAAAGAATGACAGTGTGATCGGGTTGGTGAAGGAACGATCACAGAAGGACGAGCACCGTACGGCAATGTGCTTATAAGAGAGACATTGACACGAAAAGACGGAGAGGGATGAGTGAACATGATCAGGTGGAGAGGTAAAAAAAGAACAGAGCATAGCTTGTTTCATTGTGCACTTGCTGATACTTGGACCTGAAGGACCATCTGTTCTCATTCCTCTGTCTCCGATCGGCCTGAAACAAACCAGAAAAAGGAACGGGACAGAGGTTGGATGAGCTGCTCCATGAAACGTCAAAGGAAGCAGCTGTTCAGAGGAAACGATGTCCTGTCCGCTGCTTCCACCAACAGTCAGTAGGTCCCTATCGGCTGCTACAGTGCAGGTTTGGTCACGACAAAGATGGATGACGGGTTCTCGTTTGAGTTCTTCTGTGAAGGTTAATCTGCTCTTCAGTTTGATGGATTGTGTCAATGGCTTTCTGTTGAGCTCAGGGTCTGAAACAAAATGAAGAGACAAGACTTGACTTGAGATAAAGCAAAGCAAAGTTTCTTGGCCAACAATGCCAGTTTTGGACAAATGACCCCGGACATCCAATATTTATCAGCTGTGTAACTAACTAACATATCAACTCTTTATCAACTAAAGCGTCTCATTTGCTGTTTTCAGCTACACGAGCTCTGAATTTGATCGATATCCAGTTTAACTGTCTGTTGGTAATGTGTACATTCATGTCATTACTCTCTGACAGCAGACATCTGTTCCTAGATTTGTGCTACACAGATATTTGTCATATTTCTCCTTTACACATCTGCTCAGTCCACATTTCTGCTCTTGTATTTGAATCTTCCTGAACATGAAACATTTGTTCCATTTTTTTCTTATTTTTATACCTTTTAATGTGCTATCCTGTCGAGTTTACAAATGAGTTGTATCATATTGTGAATTCATTCTTCACAGTTTTACAGTTTTCCATCTCAATTTTCATGGTGAAGTTTGTCAGTACATCACAGATGTGTGTTACTCACCTGTCCTGAGGTTGGAGGAGTTTATTTTATTTTTTTATGCAGGGCTGGTCCTAAACGTTGCTGCGCAGTAGCCCCCCCTGCGGGTGCTCGGGAGTACTGCACTCTGAGGAGTTCTTGGCTTTATCCTTGTTGTTGTTGGGCTCGTTGTCTTTGATGATGTCATACTGACGGCAGAACAGAGCGATCACACCTGGGAGATGACAAACATGGCATGTGAAGATGAGAGGCAGATTATTTGACCTTTGGACTGGATGAGGCGAACACCCCCGCACGTTCATTATGTGCCATTCACTTATTATTAACTCCGGCAGTTACTCAGCATCAATTCCCTTAGAGGTCTGTTCAACAAAGCAGCTTCAGTGAAAAAGTTGAACCCTCAAATGAATGATCAATTTCATATGTTAGAATTTAGTCGGAAATTATCCGAATTCTGCAAGGAAACTCACTAAACCTGCTTTCTGGAACGGAGCCCAGAAGAAAGTTAGAAGAAGACAGACACAGTGTGATGACTTACAACATAAAAAACCCTTAAAGCTTGTGTTCCTGACTCTGGCTTTGTAGCTTTATCTGAATATTTCAATGAGGCTGCTTATTGCTGAAGGAACCCCATCGGAACCTCAAGTTGAAGTGTTAATTATGCCAATTCAGATCCATCAAGTGCTGTTTGATCTGATGTCTGATCTGACGCCACGGAGAATAAGCGAGATCCGACGGCACTCTGACACACGTTCGAACGCAATTGGTGATCAATCAATTGAGTCAACATTTTAAAAGTGTGCACAGACGGCGTGCTTGTGCTTCACATCTGTGAAAGTGAACCAGCATTGTGGCGAATAGGTAAATAATGTTGTGTAATTTGTGCAATAAACTGAAAAGTAAATTGAAAAAGTTTACAAATGAACATTGATAGTATGGAGGACTAAACGTGCCAAAATTAAATAAACACATCATTAAATAATGTACATATACAAGGTATTAAAAATACCATGTATGTACCTTGCAGTAAATGGGACTATCCAGTTCCGATTCAAGCGAATTCAAACTCGTCTGGAATTATTGAAACATTCGAAACATTGACACACACTTGCGCCATTGTTGATAAAACAAAGGTGGATGTAGTGACACAGCAGCTATTTATTTCTCTGCGGTCTCAAATGTCTTTTTATGTGTCAGTGAAAGCGACTGAACCGAGCCAAGAGGGACAGAAACCTTCAGACGAGAGACGTGAACCTGGAGATAAAAACGTATGTGAAGCCCGCCTTCAGTCACAAAGATTAAAAACACGGCGGCGATGTGGAGACAGATAGAGAGGAAGAAGGGTGAAAGAGAATAATTCATGACGGTGGAGGAATGCGTGCAGGCTTCTGTTCATCTGATCGCTGCCGCACCACAAGGCATGATGGGAGATCTGCCGTGTCCCACAGGCCCAATTAAAGCCAAAAAACACAATTCTCCTCCTTCACTTGCAGCTTCAGCCGTGTTCCTTTCTATAGAAAATTGTTTTCCAGTTTTTATGTCCCGTCACTCTCTCTCTGCGCTTCCTCCTCACAGGTGTCAGCAGAGCTGCTCTGACTCTTTATGTGTGTGTGCCTTCTTTGTTCGTGATTCGACTCAAAGTGTGAATGTTTATCAACGTAACTCACTTCTGAGGTGCACAATAGAATATTTGCTGAGCTCAGCAGTGAGAAACAGCAAAACAGAAAGATGGAACCTGTGATATAGGTGACGAAGGAGCGAAAACGGCATCTTGTTGTGTTCAGGTTTGGCGTAGCTCACAGTGGGTTAAAAGTTTAACCCTTTATAACATTGACAGTATGGTGATGAAGGAGCTAAAAGGAGAACGTTTACAAGAAGGAGAAAATGTCGACTGGTTTCAGGAAGTTGAGAGCAGCCTTGCTCTGTTGCAAGAAACTCGCAAACCATTACCATAATACTGTATCACTTAGGTCTATTGCTCCATTTCAATGACTCATTCACAGACTGTGAAGACCTGTTTGATTGGTTGTCAGTTAATTTTGTCACGGTGGCGTTGGATGTAGTTCATTACACTAGAACAACTGGAACAAGAACAGATTTTGACTTTGTTGTGATTAAAGCGGAATGCCAACAACTCTGTTTTCACCTGGAAGTTACTGTGAGTTACTGACTCATCCATCAGATGCTCGGATGTTAGTTTTAATGGTAATTTTAATATTTGTGCACCGACATATGTTATTAGAATTACCTTTTACTACCTTTTAATAAATCTGAATCTGTTCATATTGTTTTATTGAAGATATGATATGAAGTTAATGCATCTGTAACATTTAAAACAAAACAATGCGTTATTGTGAATTTCTCATGCGATCAATAAAAGAAAAAGAAAATCTATCTGTTTGGATTAAAAAACACGTTTGTGGGAGAGCTGCTGTCTTTCCCCGATTCCCTGATCACTCTCGTGAATAATTGCGCACGCACATCACACAGACCGGCAGTTTGCATCATCCTGAGCGCCGCAGGGTCCAAAGCTCATCACGCAGGGAGATCAGTCCGACTGGGTTCTTCACAAAAAGACAGTTCTCAGGATCCACAGCGACTCTTACCTGCCCACATGATAAGCACCACTACGATGATGATGAGCTCTCCGGCCCTCAGCTGGGCGGCCTGACCAAACTCCTCCATCATCACCTCGTCTGGAGGGAGCGCGCACACGCACACACACACACACACAAACAGTCAGAGTTCACAGAGTCCAGAGAATAACTGGAAAACCCTCCACAGTGTAGCAGAATCAAAGAGGGAGAACTGAGAGCCAGATTATCTGCCTGCTCGTGTCATTCGAGCAAAGCGTGAGCAGCGATGTTTCCCTTGCTGACGGAAAGCTGGCAGCTTCAGTGTGACACCGATCTGAGCATTAAAGCCTCGAATAATGTGGACGACAACCCTCATTTACCCTGGACCAAGTCCTGGCGTGGCAGAGCTGAGCTGCTCTTTGAACACAATATGACGCTGAAGGCCGTCGCAGCAGACACTGTGTGTCTGTGTGTGTGTGTGTGTGTGTGTGTGTGTGTCCACCACAAAGTGCTATGATCACTCTCTAGAGCTGCAACTATTGATTCAAATTCAAACACAACAGAAAAGTTGCTACTTCACTTCAATTTTGACCTTTGACCTTAGATACTAACAGTCTCCTTCAAAACGCTCAACATGACAAAAACAGCTCTACTTGTCCATCTAAAAACGAAAACAAATAGAATATCATGGATTATTTTTTTCCAGGAATCGAATTCAACCAGTGAAACTTTTGTATATTCTAGATTATTTTAGCCTAAACTGGAATATTCAGAAATCCAGTATCTGAGATTTGAGATTGATGGTAAAACTATAATATTAGTGATATATAATTGGTGGTTCATGCAAACCTTTGTTTTGAGATACAGTTTGTTGTTGAGCTGCAGGCTTCATTTATCGAAAACTAAATCAAAAACATTCTTGAATGTTTAAGTTGATTGAGTTTAATGATTGAAGATGGAATGGAAAACAGACGGTTTGCTGATGTTTTTCATGGTACTTTTTGAGATGCACCTTGAGCCATCTACTGTAAACACAGCTTGTTGTTTTAGATACGTCCAGGAAACACAATACTGGGCTGGAGAAGGAGCCTGTGCGTGAACTGGTCCACCGTGTGAATGTGAAGCAGCTAGCTGCTGCGGCTCGGTCACATGATGAATCAAAGGTCGGAACGCTTCTGACAGTAAGACGCCTGTAAGAATTGAACTGCAGATCTCTGTGTAATGAAATTACCAGCATGAAAACATCACCGGAAACCTTACGGTGCTATGAAAATATCTCTGTAATGTATCATTGTTCTTTTAGCTCCAGACAACGGACACATACGGGGATGAGGGGTGTACCGATGGAAGGATTAACAGATTGCAGAGCGACTGCAGATATGTAGGGGTGTCGGGCAGATAAGGAGAGGTGGTGGGAACAATCATGGCTGATGAATTGAATGTTTTCAAGAGCGACAGCAGCAGAAATGTTTCCTGCAAACGTTTCTAAACAACTTTAGAGATTGAGCTGTGGTTGGACGTAGCATTAGTCAATGACACACACATCAGAGACCCTCAGAGAAAAGACGTACTTACAATAAAACGATTTTAATGTTTTAATGTTCTCTTTTAGAAACTGAATGTATTATATCATGGGAATGTGAAGAAAAGAATGTTTCTGATATAATAGCAATCTCATTGTCAAGACTTGACCTGAACTAAACACAGGCTAGTGTTAACACGCTAACCTGCTAGCCTGCTACACATTCTGTAATTCCACCTTTCCACCTCAAGGGGCAACAGCAAGTCACTGCAGCACAGAGTAACATGACAGGATGTTGAAAGAAAAGTGCCAGTACGATGCAATTGCATGTTTTTGGTTTTTTTGTAGTATTCGCTTGTGCAAGTAATTTTACAAGTACTGTACTTACTGCAGCCTTTGGTTTGACTTGTTCGACTCAATTAAGCTGTTGGATAATTCCTAAATAATTTGCCGAATTAATTATCTAACTTATATACATTTACCTTCCCAGAAACAACAAGTCAGCGTGAGTCATGTGAGCAGCGAAGATCGACTGCTGCTGATCAGAACGTACCAACAACCAATGTGCAGTTTGTCTGCCCCTCATAGATGCTTCCAGTAAAAACACTCCTCCTCCGTGACGTCCCCAGCTGCCTCTCTTATCTCCGTCCCACTGATGAGTGTTTAGAGTTTAGCTCTCTGAAGTCGCTGCTCGTGGTTCAGTATCTGGGTCGGACATGATAAAATTGGAATAACTACGTTTGGCTTGAGATAACAGCAGCCTGTGCATTTGAAATTGGATCCAATGTGTGTGTGTGCAGGGGGTGTGTGTCCCATTTGCATGAACATGTCCAACGGCTCTGTTTGTCCAAATGGAGCATGAAAGCACATTAGTGCTCCACTTTACTGCATGTTTGTGTGCGCACGTTGTGAGAGAAGTGTTGTAAAGTCGACTGTACGTTAACGCATATCAAAGTGTTGTGATATGTCCTGAGATGGGAGAGAATACACCAAGGACTGTGTGTGTGTGTGCGCGCATGTGTTCACGCTGTTTGTGTGGTCGCTTTTACATTTTGTCCTCATTTTAACCCCTTATAGGGTAAGAAACCATATTTGATCACATCCGTCTCCCTCTCTCTCTCTCTCTATCTCTCGGTTACTCTCTCTCTCACTCTATAAATCTATACAATTTTTATTATAGGTAGATAGATGAATAAAAAAATTAAATGTGAAAAAGGGGATTTGGAATTTGGAATTTCCAAGTATTTCAATAAGTTATAATCTGATGATGATAATAAGTGAAGTAGTAATCTTTACCTGGACTTTTTGACGCCAGTTTCTCTGACTCTTTGGGGGTTCTGAAGAGGACCGGCTCACTTGGGGGGCTGCTGCCTCCCATACTGATACTCTGGACGTGCACAATGTACTCGGTGTCCTCGTCCAGATCCCACAGCGCACAGGAGCGGGTGGTGGTGTTCACCTCCTGGATGAACCTCAGCATACGTACGTCTTTCTTCTAAAGAACACAGAGAGGAGAGTTCAGGTCGAGTGAGCGTGACGTCCTGGAATGTGACGCTTCAATAAACCACGTCTCATCCTGGTTCACTACGTTACCAACTGGTAACATGAAATATCCTGGAAAACAGCTACATTCCAAGATGTTTCCTCTCACCACTCGTCGTCTTTTCATCCCTTCAAATGTGAATCTATGTCAGTGAAACCTGGCTTCTTAGTGTCAGGGGGCTTTCACACCGACCTTCTTTGGTCCTGACTTTGACTTTTCCCATTGATCCAAAACAAATTCTGATGTGAAATTGGCCCCAGACCATGATCTGGACCAAAGAACCAATATATAATAAGAATATATATAAGTCTGTCCAAAAGAGGTGGTCTCAGTCTGGACAAAACTGAACCACGGTTTGGACTTTTGCAGAGTTTTTTGTTTTGTTTTACTTTGTCGTTGTTGTTGTTGTTGTTTTTATTGTCTAGTCTTTCCATCATTTAACTAATTAATAAAGTTCAGGTTGTCATCCTGCACACAAAGTGGAAATACCAGGAGTAAACATGAGCTGTGGGACTCTCTGTCTCTCTCAGCGTGGAACCATGGTCCTCAGCATAGCTCAGCTTCGCTTCCAGTCATCTTCTCCTTTCCTGAAGCTTCCACATAACCAGGACATTCATCCCAGATAACCAAACTAGCTCCATATCGTCCATGACGCTGCTGCTGCTGCTGATGGTCGTAACGCGTCATGACAAGGACGTTCATGATGTGTTCATTCATTTACCTCTGTTGCTCAGTGGTAAACAGCGCTAACTAGCTAATTCGAGCCCTTTGGTGCCACGACTACGTACACACGGCCAATCAGTGTCCAGAGCAGGGAGATGCAAGAGACATCAGCAATGACGACAGAACATCAGTAGATCATTGGTCCACTAGTATTTATGCAATGAAACCAGAACCAAGGATTGAGACAGTGGAGCAGAAACACCAGCCTTGGTCTGGACCTTGGCTCAGACTCTTAGGTGAAAGCCCCCTAAGCACTGATAAGTATAACATCCACTGAAGAACCTGTTGGGTGATGGCGAATCCGATGACGGGGTCTCCCTCCAGGATCTCCCATGTGACCAGGGCGGAGTTGACCTCGATCTCTCTGACGGTCACATTGAGCGGCGCTGAAAGCAACGTGTCTGATGCACAGGAGAGAAACGACAGGAGTCAGGAAAACGCACACACAGTCCTGGTGTTTCCCTTCAGGACAAAAGTCTCATTTGTTGCTTTGTTGTCTCTCACACACCCACTTCACTCTTTCATCTCCTTCAGTCTTTCTCTCAAACATCTTATTCTAGTCTTCAAACTATATTTATTATCTTTTTTTCAAATGGCACTTCTCTTTCTTCAATACAGAAGTATATGTTTAAGTTTTGGAGGGTTTAGTGGGCGGAAACGACAATGTGACACTTCTAGAACATAGTTGTCATATTCAAGTAAAAGCTTATTTAGTTGAAAAATATATGATCTGTGGATTATTGGGCCGTACAACATGTTCATGAAATAGTAAGCACAAGGAGGTTGCAGTGACTTCATAAATGAGGCACAATGTTTAAGACCAAGCTACATACAGATAAGGAAACATGTATTTAAAATGTGTGACATTTAAACACTGATGATGAATCTGCAAGAAGGTGGAGAAAGGGATGATTTGACGTTTTTCTCAACATTAATATCGTCATTCATTGTTCATGTCGGATGGATGTTTCAGTCCAAGGGTGCATGGAACATTCATTATTCATCGCTCTTCATGTCCGAATGTCATGGTCTTTTTTGAAGTGCTGTCTGAACTTCAGCTGAGGCAGTATCCACCGCATCTTCATGCTTTGGTCACATGATCTTTGCGTAGACATCAATGTTAAAACCAAGTATGAGAAATGATTATAAATGGACGGAGAGAGAGTTTGTGTTTGAAGAGCAACTGGAGGTCTTTTCTGATCAGTCCGACCGCACACAGCGTCTCAGCAGGACTTTGACATTGGAATGAAACACAACATATGCTTCGTGCACACGCACGCAGCCTTCACACCTTCACAGTCATCAGATAACATGTCCGTTCTCATCTGCTGACACCGACGTAAAATGTGCTTGTTTGCATGTGTATGACAAACAACAGGCTGTCGCTAATGTCACAGTGAGTCACTCCGTGAGCCCTGATCCATCCACGCAACCAAAGGGAACATGACAGAGCTTTGTGGGTGTGTAGGACACTGAAGCGCCTCATAATTAGATGTTCCAACCATGTGATTCATAAAGTTCTGTTCTGCTTTGGTCTGTGTGCTTTCTCACCTGGAGAACTGCAGCAAACCACCCACCAGACCATCCATCAGACTATCCACCAGACCATTCATCAGACCATTCACCAGACCATCCATCAGACCATCCATCAGACTATCCACCAGACCATCCATCAGACCATCCACCAGACCATCCATCAGACCATCCATCAGACCATCCATCAGACTATCCACCAGACCATCCACCAGACCATCCACCAGACCATCCATCAGACCATCCATCAGACCATCCATCAGACTATCCACCAGACCATCCATCAGACCATCCACCAGACCATCCATCAGACCATCCATCAGACTATCCACCAGACCATCCATCAGACCATCCACCAGACCATCCATCAGACCATCCATCAGACCATCCATCAGACCATCCACCAGACCATCCATCAGACTATCCACCAGACCATCCATCAGACCATCCACCAGACCATCCATCAGACTATCCATCAGAACATCCATCAGACCATCCACCAGACCATCCATCAGACCATCCATCAGACCATCCACCAGACCATCCATCAGACCATCCATCAGACCATCCATCAGACCATCCACCAGACCATCCATCAGACCATTCATCAGACCATCCACCAGACCATCCATCAGACCATCCATCAGACCATCCATCAGACCATCCATCAGACCATCCACCAGACCATCCATCAGACCATCCACCAGACCATCCATCAGACCATCCATCAACAATTAAGATAATATTCATAAAAAAACTATAAAACTCTTAACATTCCATTTCCTGTTTTCATGACTAAGCTTGACTCGGTTTGACTCCCCCTCTGTCCATGTGTGTACCACATGTTCCACCATTGGAAAGCTGAAGAATCTTGAGATTCGAATGATGGATACAGTCTCACAGGCTCAGTGAAACAGGAATTTACAGGTGCAAAAAAACTTGAATATCATGGAAACATCTGTCAACAGAGACCGACCCATGTCTGTACTCCAACACGAAGGAACTCTTCCCCCTCCACTGTGATGACTCTTTGACTGGAGGTTCAGGAAACATCTGCAGCGTCCTCTGTTGGGATGGAAACACTGAGTGTGTGTGACATGATGATGCTTCTGTTGTTGCCATCAGAAACGTGGTCTCAGTGGTAGATATTCTACTCTTGTTCAGGAGGTCACATTAAAGTTGTTACAGGAAGAACAATGGACTCGGTGTTTGATGCTAACGCAATCAGCTCAGTGCCACCCAGGACAATGAATAGCTGCATAATGTTGGTGAAAGGACTGTTTCTGGCAGTGGGACAAGCTTTCACCAGCGTGTGTGTGTGTGTGTGTGTGTGTGTGTGTGTGTTTCATCGCTCTCTGCTTGATCGTCCAGTCACAACATACACATAAACGGTGACCACGCGGGTTCCTTTCCTTTCTCACGGCTGCAGAATCACAACTTTTCCCTCTTAAACACATTCTTCTCCACCATCAGGTTTTATTTCTGGAGGCTTTGGACCCGTCACATCTGGGCTTTTCCACAGATCTGACACCTGAGAAGAACATTCATCTGAAACATCAGCTGCAGTTAAAAATATGCAATCTGATGAAAGATATATGAAGCGCTCAACATGCATGATGATGCTGTAATGATCGGAGCTGCTGCTGCTGCACGTGGAGCTTTAAATAGACCCACATCATGTCTTTCATTCCATACGACGCTCTGGGACATTGATGGATATCGTAGCTGAGGTTTTGCGGAGAGGAACACGCACACACATACTGTACTTAAGTTAGTCCACTTCTTTCTAGTACACTATTCACACTGTGTACTTACTCGTGATTACTTACTCAAATTTCAACAGGGTAGTTCTGTCTCAAATCAAGTGGTACCGTCACGCACTTACCAGAAATTATATGAAAATTAAACTTACTGCCGATATGCTAGCTGACACATTCTGTGAATATTTACAACACATCCTCTGACCTCACATCTTAAACCTCAATCTACACTGAAGACGACAATTTATCACACACAAGAACCAAACATACGCCAATGTCAGTGTCTGAAAATGTGACGCGATTGACTAGCTAGCAAGCTAATGTTAGCATTAGCTGGGATTCCATTGGTAGGTGATATCACCGTGGTGACGCTGGTGTCTCTGTTATCCTCCACCATCTCTAAAAGTCAAAGGTCGTCATTTCTACGTCAACTTAGATGGAGGACGTTGAGGGTGGAAAGTGTCCAACGATCCACATTTAACTTTCAGTCCGTTTGAGTGCGTAGTACACTACATTTTCGCATACTCATTCAGTGTGAATTTCTGTGAGCACTTGTGTACTCAAAATAATTTAAAAAAATGAAGTATGGAAGTCTGCGATTTGAGACACAGCACAATTCTCCTGCTAAGGTCCACAACAGATGAGTTCAAATCAGAACAACTGCAGCACCGTTCTGCTGATGCTCATTATTCCTGGCTTCTGTTTTTGGTGGAAACAGATAAATTCACGGCAGAATTTCAGCAAGATTTTTTTTTCTTCAGTGTAGAGAAACATAAAACATCCAATCTGTTAATACTCAGGGAACGTACTGCATGTCAGATGTTACGTAAAACAGGAGGAGCAAAGACACTGTGAACACCAGAGTCGGATGTTTTCAAGTTCATTTTGATCATATAGACATTTATTTTACATAGATGTTAACAACTTGTTGGAAGACAATTTAGATTAAAAATAATAGAATACCTATTTAGAAATAGGTCTACAAATACAATACAAATATCCATACCTACTTACCTGCATAATGTCAAAGAATGAACCTACAGTTACTTATCTTTTTTTTCAATAAGAGTCCAGACTCATGCAAATATCTTACTAAACTATTAACAGCAGCATTTCCTCACCAATGGAGAGGATGCTGATGAGTAAAAAAAAAAAAAAATATCTCACTGTAATTGATTTTAAAAAATGTCAAAGCTTAACTCAGCTAATACTTTAAGCGCTTTAAGTGAAGGAAATGTTCAAACCCACAGTGGAGGTGATTTAAATCAGCCATTTTTGGGGGGAATACAAATACACAACTCTCTCTCTCCATCTCTCTCTCTCTCTCTCTCTCTCTCTCTCGCTCTCTCTCTCTCTCGCTCTCTATCTCTGTCACGTCAGCTGTTTGGCCACATACCAGCATCCAGCAGTGTTGCGGTATAGTGTGTGTTCAAGTATTACTCATCAAGCGGTGGTGAAACTCACCGGAGGTGACGGAGGAGAAGCCCAGCAGGAGCAGCACCGCCGCCGAGAACAAGCCTGGTGTGAGCAGCATCCTCCTGCTTCTTCAGCCGACGCTTCACATCCTCTGTAACCCATGAAGAGCATCCCTCTCACCGGGAGGGGGGCAGCATCCCGGCCGCTGCCGGCGGAGACTTGTTGTGCCGGAGACGAGGTTCACCTGAACTTGGCCGCTGAAGCATCAACAGCCGAGGAGAAGGAGGAGGATTGCTGAGTCTGTCAGAGCATCATTCGCCTCAGACCACCGGAGCTCCGGCTGCTGCTCCTGGAGGAGAACGTGGATTAGTGCGCAAGTGCTGCGGAGAGCAACGTGCCTCGCTCTCTCCCTCCCACCCCCCTTCTCTTTCCCTCCCTCCCTCCCTCCCTTCCTCCCTCCCAA
>CAAKHB010005737.1:0-20617 GCA_901007665.1 Aeoliscus strigatus | reverse complement strand
ATGCTCGTGGGTTGTTGTTGTTTTTTTTTTTTTTAAATAACAATGGAAAAACAACGGACGCTTCTGGACACATTCTCCTCTAAAACAACCGTTTACCTCATTAAATGAACTAATGAATCCTGAAAACACGTCTGCACTTGCTGCACTAACTGTTGTTATAATTAGATATTGGATAAAAACAAAACATAACATTAATCAGAGATAAATCCTGGAGGAAATTGCTGATTCTTAAAGTTACATTTTAGAAAAAACAACAACAAAACTAGCACAACCAGAACAGAGGATTTCCCAAAATAGGAATAAATTTGAAATATTTGAATACAAAATATACACTGTAGGAACATTTTATGTAAGAGTTACAACTATTACAACTACAACATTAGATAAAACCAATAAAAAAACACTCGTCTTGGCCTCTGCTGCTTTTAAAAAGTGTATCACATCATAGATCTATTTGAAACCCTGTAAATAATGTACATCTGTTTGTGTTTAGTGACATTGTTCTTGTGTATAATGACAGATTTCATTTCTTTGTGACTGAGTCAGCCAATGTCATGTGACATTATCATTAGTGTCGTTGTATGATCCCAGATGAGATCGGTGACAGTGAGACAGGATGACGCTCCCTGGGATCCATAGCTTATTCTGATCAATAAATGATTAGCAGTCCTACAGAAGCTGTCCTTACATTTCAATGAGCAGACATGTGCAGGGGACGGTAGGTGCCCCCCCCCCTCCCCAGGCCTTCCACTGAAGGTTAGAACAGCGATTGCACACGACGACAGTTATATCTCTTTGCTCTGCCGCTGACAGTTTTATCACTCAATTTAGGCTCAAATGGGCAAAATCTCCTCAGGTGACCTCTGGTTTCAGCTCAGGCTCAATGCAAACCTGACATCTCACATGCTGCCGGCCGCTACCGGGAACGTTCAGGGACCAAGGAAGTCAAAGATGGATGCATTCAGTGGAACTTCCTCCAAAGGTTAATGTGTTTGAAATGATGATGAGACTTTGTGTGCTGGCGATGGAATGAGATGAGTATGTCAAAAAGACGTGACACAAAGGGTGTGTTTGTAGGAAGTTGATGATTTCAGATCATTGTCAGTGTCTGGGATCATATTGATCAGTAGAGATGAGAATCAGACTTGATTAATGAATCTTGTTGGAACACAGAGTCTGTCTTGGCAGTGTCGGCAGGAGTTGGGGTCAGGAACCTTGAACATGTTCTTGTCCTGTCTGACAATCCTGGAAAGAGTGACATTTTGCTCTCAGGCCCGTCCAAACTGCTCCACACTGATGACACAGAGTCAGTGGAGTCATTTGGGATTTGGTGACTCATTGAAATGTAAGGACACTTTTTGGGATTCGAAGCAGGAGTCTCCTAATCACTAGATGACTCTACTCAACCATTAGAACTTTGGTTCTGAGCTGAACAACAGAGTCACAGGTAGGTAGACATGTTGGAGGATTTATCCCTCAATATGTAAAATAACATGTAGTTTATAATGATTTATAATAATAAATGATAATCATAACAATAACAGTACTAAACAATAATAAATGACAATAATAACAATAACAGCAACAGGGTGGTGGGGTCGTCAGCACCGTTGCCTCATAGCAAGAAGGTTCGCATGCTCTGCCCGTGTGTGAGTGGGTTCTCTCCGGGTACTCCGTCTTCCTCCCACCTCCAAAGGCATGCTGAGGTTAATTGGTCACTCTAAATTGTCCTTAGGGGTGTGTGTGTGTGTGTGTGTGTGTGTGTGTGTGTGAGTGGTTGTCTGTCTTTCATGTGGCCCTGCAATGAGCTGGCGACTTGTCCAGGGTGTACCCCGCCTTTCGCCCGTTGACAGCTGGGAGCGGCTCCAGCACACCCGTCACCCGTGACCCGTAACCGGATTAAGCGGCAGAAAATGAATGAATGAATGAATGAATGTTTCTAGATTCATGTGTGGGAGGCAAACGAGTCAGAGGACTAAAGCATAAATCATCACTTGAGTTTTGAAACTTATGTTTTCGTCTAGTCCCTGGGCCTCTGGTGCTCCGTGGGCTTTTTTCCATCTGGTGCTCAGACCTTGAGCTGCCTGTGGCCATAGCTCAAGTGGCCATAATCCCTCTGAAGCTGCAGGGGAACCAGTGAGCGCTGGCTTTCCAGAAGCTTTGTTGCCCCCCCCACCCACCACCACATCCTCTCACGGCCCGCCTATCTCCACACACACACAGCGCCCCCAAATCCCTGTAGTGTGTGCGTGCGTGTGTGCTGGGCGAAGCATAAATATTTATGGTTGACTCATGCAAATAGGGATGCCAGAGGATCACGGTGACACTTTGTAGAAGAAAACAAATTCAGAACAGTGGAGCAGGATTTATCAGCTGACGGACAAGTGAAGAGGTGGAAGCAAGACGAGGTGAAGAAAAGCAGGAGGAGTGTCACGACTGTGATGCAGAGATAATAAAAAAGACTTTCAATTACTTTACCAAAGTCGCCTGATGCCAAACTGAACTTGTTCAACTCGGCATAGAGGCAATGTGACATTTACTGCACACACACACACACACACACACACACACACACACACAGACACACACAGTCACAAACACACAAATGCTACCATCCAAAAAAAAAAAAGTTCCACGAGGGAGCCGCTGACATCATCAGATCCACTGTCATTCATGACTATTTGGTCGTTTTCTCCTTCACCGTCTGTTCGAAGGTCGTTTCCTAAAGCCTCTTTTCTTCATGAAGAAATTCAAACATTGTCACAGAAAGTAGCAGAAATGATTATTTCAGTGTGCAGATACTTGAACTGTAGGCAAATAACGAAGAGAAAACGGACGACGTGCTGAAACAATAAGCAGTGATTTTCATGCTGCACGAAACACCATGGAGGACGTGATAGATGTGATCAACTGTTCTTGTTGATGATGTTCTTGTTTTCTTCCTCACGTTCTGGTGTGAAAAGTGTTTCTGTCAGTCAGTTACATTCCCAGTCGTCCTTTTGTCAATTAAAAATCCATCCAGGCTGGATGTTTCCAAGCTTACACAGATCATTTCTGGATACTCTGTGGTAAATAAAAGCCTCTTTCTTTCGTTTCACTATCACCTGTTCAGGAGTTTGCGTAGACATGGAAGCTGTGAGGTCGTCGTCTCGCTGCGGAATCTGCTGAACAATTCTCTGGAGAAGAAGCATCCTACTTTTTCACAATGTGACTCAGCAAGGTCGATCCCTGCGCTGATCCTCTGTGTGCTCATTACTCATCTGAAAACAGGAGCAGGTTTCCTCCTCTTTTCCATCTGTGTCTTTGAGGAAACATAAGTATGTTGTCGTTTATCATCGTGACGTGATGAGAATGAGCCAGTTTGAGTCTGATTGTCCTCAATCCACCGAGCATCCTCCAACGCGTCGTCCTGCCTGTTCTCAAGTTATCTGACCATTGGTGGTGGTCTGACAGCTTAGACCGTAGACCTTCTCTTCAGCTTGTGTCTGTCCCTGCTGGACACTATATTCCAAAATGTGAACATTATCGAAAAGATTAGATATGTATAAATCTATGAATTGTGTTTTGTATATTGTCCATTTATTTATGAAGACTTTTTTTGTTCTTTTCACATTACATCATCAATGAAATGGTTTCATTCCAGTGTATTTTTCATTAATTGAGACGATCCCTTGATGTGTTCACTTCACAGAGAAAGAAGCACCTATTTCCAGGTGTGCGTGCATGTGTGTGTCTGAGTGTGTGTGTGTCAGCAGCTTATTTCCTTAAGTGGTTGAAGTGTTGGCGCCAGGCTGAGGGACTGTCCTCCTCCTGAGGAGGCACAGGAGGAGGTGAGTGTGTGTTTGTGAAGTAAATAGCTGCTGTTCTGACGTCAGCGCTTTCCATCCCTCCTACAAGGACACGTACTCATGCCCAATGCTGAGGGTGCAAACCTCTGTGTCACCTAACGGGGACGAGATGCTGCCGAACAAAATCTGCTGACATGTCAGATCGTGTGAATACGTGCGCCTGCGTCCTGAGTCATGTTTCCTGTGTCATTGACCCGCTCTGACCCGTTCATCTGACACATCAATCTTCCGCCACCACGAAACAACGGACTCACACCGAAAACTGCTTGTCCGACAGGCAGCGAGCGCATGTTCCACTGGTGGGTGATTCAAAAGACTCAGGTGAGCAGACCAGGTTACAAACACACACACAGACACACACACACACACACACACACACACAGGATCTTGGTTTTCATATCCAAATGGTGAACCTGACTACACAGTATTATGTATATGATTATATTTCAGGTTGTTGGTAGTATGCCAATCATTGCCCACCCAGCACGTTACATCGACATTAAAACAATGAAATTTGCATTGACGTCTTCCTAACTGGGTTCAGGTCAAGTTTCTTTTTGACGGCATGAAGTAAATTCAGAACGCTTTCTACTAAAACCAGGTTTATTTGGATGCTCTTCGTCCACTCCGTCAATCATGGGACCACAGGGGTCAAAGTTTAGAAGAGACATGAAGCAGTTGATCATCAGAGGCACTGCTGGGATTTGAACCCAGGGTCTCCTGTTTACAAGACAGGTGCTTTGACCAACTAAGCCACAGTGCCTGCTGCTAAAAATGAAGTAATGGAAATGAAAAAAAAATAGCTGGGACCAAAACAGGGGTTCTTCATGTAACATCTGGCCCCTGGTTCCTGTCTGGAACACGAGACAGGTACAAAGTGAACCAATCACAGTCCAAAAACTGTTTCTCTTGGTCTTTTTTTCTGTTATTTTGTGGCTTGTTAGTCTGATAGTAGTTTGTATGATTTTCCCCCATGAACCCTTTAGACCATGGGTGTCCAAACCGGTCCTGGAGGCCACTCCTATCCTACAGGTTTTTGACGTCACTGAAATCAGTCTCTGTGAAGATTTGCTGAGACCTGCTGATTTGAATCAGGTGGGTAGGAGCAGGGTGATTTCTAGGGGTTTGGACACCCCTGCTTTAGACAACCCTTTAAGATAAAATCTAAATCATGAAACTCGAGAATTCAGACATATCACCATCATATTTCCATCACTGACATCTGAAGTAGGTATTTTATGGACCTTAGCAGTTGACGTCATAAAGCAGACTTATAGTATAGGGAATTTGTTTTCCACAGTCCATCCAATTCATTGACCAGGAATTATCTAAATGGTAAATGACTGCATTTCTCACACACACACTTTATCAGGAAATTCAAAGCATATTAATAGAGCATTATTTGAATCATGTGTCTGCTCACCAGCACTAGGTCTTGTTCCATTCAGTTATCTTAGTTTTCAAATCATATAGTTTGTCAGTCAGATGCAGAGATCTGTTTATTCAAGCAGGCACCTAATTCCGAATGAAAATACCCTTTCCGAAGTAAATGGCTGGTTTCTTCAGATTTGAGATCTCATGTATACGCGCATTCCTTTTTAAATTCATTCTGGTCTGTCCGTCCATGCTCGCTCACTTCTGCTCTGATATTCCACACTGGGCATATTCACAAACAAAGATTCCAAGATGGCAGCAGTAACCGGTGATCCAGGAGCAGAAATTATTTATGTAGCTTGGAAGAATTAAAACAAATGCAGCAGTGGTCTGAGGTGGAGCAGTCGTTCAACTGAGCACTTTCTGCTTCATGTCGAAGGACGGTCTTCTGCCTTCCTTCTCCAGCTCTGGTGCGGAGCAGAACCACTGCGAGTCTCTCCGTCCGTCTGATAACAAACGTTCTAATCAGACAAACGTGACAAGAAAGTGTGTGTTTCATGAGTGGACCACCGTGTGTTTTCATCTCAGCCATGTTAAAGGACATCGCTCCCTCCTCCTCCTCAGCAGATGAAAGAAAACATCGCAGACATGTTGTTGTCAAACATCAAAACAAATCCCAAGAGGGCGCTAATGATGTGATACTCCATGTTGCTGTTGTTGTAGACATGAATATGTGAAGACGCCCCCCCCCCCAATCCGATCGGAACACTTTTCAACCCCCAGACCACGATCTGGACCACAGAACCAAAATGTGGTCCGTCTAAAAGAGATGGTCTCAGTCTGCAAGTTGAAAACGATTGATTTGAAGTCATTTGGAGAAAAGGTGTAGCTGGTTTCTGCATAGTCATGTGTGTGAAAATGTGAGGGATGGTGAGGTCGACGAGCGGAGAAGAGAGGCTTTGACAAATAACTGCGGTAGTGATGCTGACAGCGAATTTCAGCGGCAGACGCTGACTGTGTCTGACACACACATTCATCCAGTGTCGTTCTGCTTCTCGCTGCTTTTGGCTCCAAACCTGCACATCTTGTACTTTTTTTTAACGGAGAATCGTGGTATTTGCAGACTGTTGATGAATAAACTATCTCCAGCTGGTATTTTGGAAATGCACATAGTTGCACATCGATCTTCCTCCTCCTGGTCGTGCTCCTTCAGCCTCTGGCTGGAATGTTATTGCCTGTGTTCTCTCATTAGTGGACTCATTTTAACATTCTGCTGGACTGAGTCACACAAATACCTCACCCCCCTGTTTACCTTGTTTGGGATGTAGCCTTCATATTCAGTGTCATCCTCTAACGGCCATCATCATCAGCTTCCTCCAAAAACGGTTGCTGCAGCTGCTTAATGATCCTACTGTTCCCTGCTGTTCCATTCATTAGTGCTGCAGTAAATGTGTAGCCAGCGAGAGAAATCTATTGATGTGAATGTGTTATGTATCACATGATGGTGCATTTATTACCCGGCAGGAATACAAGGCAGTGTAATATCTGCAGAGGTTGTGTTTTATTGCCGCCAGGGACCCTCGACTTTGGAACGACCTGCTCGAGATGAGGCTCGTAAAAGCAGTGAGTTCCTCCTTTAAATCACTTCTAAAATACAATTTTATAGGCTCATCTTTTTATGAAGACATTTCCACACAATTCTCCATTTTATTTTATTTTATTTTATTTTATTTTATTTTATTTTATTTTATTTTATTTTATTTTATTTTATTTTATTTTATTTTATTTTATTTTATTTTATTTTATAATTGTTTTGGTATATTTTATGATTCTTTTATTTGAATTGCTTTGGGATCTGTCTTTAACTGCTATCCACTCATTTTGCTTACTTTTCCAATCTTCCCCATCTTCATTCTTTCCCACTTTTTACAATAATATTGTACATGACACTTTCTTCCCTTTATTCACATTTCCCTGCCGTTATGAAGCACTTCGTAACATAACATTTTATCAGAAGAACAAACAGTGAAGTAAACTTGTGTGTGACTGAATGAGGAAACACAAGGACGTCTGATGCTCAGTGTCCTTCTGCATCGCTTCCTCCCGTCTGTTTTCTGCTCGGGGAAAATGGAAGAAATTAAAAGAGAAAAAACTGAAATGGCCCATAAATGTCTGGCCATCTGTTCAGACAGCTCTCTCCCACACACACACACACACATCTGCCACGTGAACTGCGTCACGTTGGCTGACTGCGGCTACTCAGTTGGACAGAGGGTGATCCAGGAGCGTGATGAACGCTGGTGGAGACGAGATAGACACACTGGAAACTGTGTTAGCTCTTTGTAAAACTACAACCCATTAAGTCCACAGTTTCACCACAGAGATTCTATTTGGCACTTCAGCTCCTCAGCACTGCCGTTATTAGGAGTTCTAATTGCTGCCTTGTGTTGAATATCTGCGTACATGCATCTGAGATGCTTCTCACTGACCCTGTTCTGACCTGTCTCACTTGTAAATGAAATACAAACATACGAGCTCTGCTTCTTTAAATTATTGATACTTAAAGACTTCACTATACATACGTTCATTTTGATCATCGTGCCACAACCTGTAGAAAAAAGAAAAAAATAACTGTATTGCAAACCCTGTGTATAATTTATGATTTAAATCCAATTTAAATCTAGTATAAATCTAATATTTTGAAGAATAAATGAGATGGTGTTTATTATTCTTCTGTTGTTATTTGAATCTGTCTGTTGTTCACGTTTAGCTCTGCTGCACCGTCCACAGAGGTAGATCACTGAGACACCGAATGGAGGATGAAGGTCCACGTGGGTAGAGTGATAGATGAGAGCTCTGTGTGTGTGTGTGTGTGTGTGTGTGTGTGTGTGCTAGGCTTTAGTCTCATAGAAACCCACGGGCCTCCCAGGTAGCACCGTCCAATCAGCCATATCTGACTTTTGATCACAGAGTAAAGTCTGTGTTTACTGGTGGACGCTCTCCAGAGCTGGAGGTTAGCGGTTATGTAACAATCCTTCTCTTTCTGCTTCCGCACGCACTGACTCTATATTTGGCGTCTAAGAGGTACGAGCGAGCGCTGGGACTCCAGCTGGAACCATGACTTATTCACAACAATGGCTTTGTGCGCACACTTTGATCAAACCTGTCACACACCCAAACTCGGATTACTCTCCTACGAATGTTTGTGCTTCTGCAGACTTTTAGTTAAAAATGATTCACAGCTGCAGCAGTAAAACCACTGTTGATTTATCAGCTTGGAAATCCAGAGCCACATGTAGAATGATGGAGGTTCTGTCAATGACAAATAGACCTTCACCTGGATGTCCCCAACGGGTGCAGATGAAAATGCCACTGCACGCTACTGGACAGCGCTACGAAGGTTAATGACAAGTCAATGTCGGAGTTTGGTTTGGAGAAGTGTGGAAGAGTTTGATGGAGAGACGATGGAATGGAGTTGATCCAACATCCAACTGGTATCCTGTTGATGCCATCTTTGTTGTGTACAGAACTACTAGCTGTCTCAAATTACATCAGATAGACCCATGTGACTGGTCCACACTGAATCCACCGATTGTGTCCGGACAACCTGCAGAGTCGATCCACATGCACTGGTGGAACATCTGTATTTAGTTAGTGACAGGAAGTTGTCCATGTTTGTTGTGTTGTCAAGCATAGTGAAAGGGAAGGTGACACGAGCTGACCGGTTCACACACAGGTGCGTTTGTGTCGAGTGTCGAGCAGTGTGACGACTCCTTTCATGACACTCGATGAAATGAGGCTTAATCACAGTGTGGATAATGTTTGCTAACGACTCCGGGTGGCACCGACTGAATCGGTTCCCAAATCACTCAACGTGGAAACAAATTCATTTTTTGTGAAAAAAAGGAAACACCAGAAGGTTAATTCAGCTACCAACAATTAAAACACTGCAATTTGGTTTTCCAAGTTGTACATGCATCTTCTCTCATCAAATCATGAGACTTTCATTAAAATCTGATTTTATTTTGCGGAATTGACACCAAGCTTTGTGTGTTTCCTGCACTTCATCATCATCACCATCACCGTCATCGTCATCATCACGCATTCCGTCTCAGAGCTACATGCAGCCGTTCGGCTGCCGCACGTTGTTCCTCCAATCGAAGCTAACGGCCGCCGACTGACTTCTTGGCAAACTTTCTGGTTTGAATCGTATTATCTGAACTCTGTAATGACCATGATTGCCACACCGATATTCAATTAAGGCTGTAATCAGCCTCAGCGGCGAGCACTGGAAATGACAATAGAAAAGTGTGAATGTCAATTAACTTCAAAGAGGCGATGGTGGTGAGCCCCCTCCGTCACCAGCGACTGGTGTGTGTGAGGCTCTGGTGACATTAGTTATTGCAACACGTTCCCTGAACAATCACACGTTATTTGAGGAAGGAGATAGAGGAACAGTGAAGCGCTGCGGCCAAATCACACTGTTACATTGGTCAAGTTTGCCATGTTTCCTCTGTGCCCAAGTTTGTCATTTCCTGTTTTATTTTGAAGTCTTTTTGTGTTGTCATTTCTGCCACTTTGCCCTTCCTCCCTTAATTACCTGATTTGTTTCACCTGTTTCCCCTTCTCCCTATTTAAGCCTGTCAAGTCTTTTGTTTTGTGCCAGATCGTTGTTTTATGACTCGAGAACGCATCCATGAACCGTAGTCTGTCTAGTCTTGTCCTTGAGTGAGTACCTGAGTTGTTTTGTCAACTATTCATCGAAGTGTTGTTTTCGATATCCAATCCTTAGCTTTAGCTTTGTGCTTTTATGTTTAGATTGTCCAAAATGTTTGTTACCCCTTCTGGAAGATTTCAATTCTGATTCTTTGTTTTCTTTTAGTACTTAACACCCCAACGTGACTGTCGCCTTTTGTTTGCTACTTTGAATTCATAGAATTGTTTTCATATCTAGTTTGTATTTTTTCAAAATAAGTGTTTTTGTCTGGGTCCAGTATTTCCGTTGTGCCATCGTATCACACTGCTACAGTATACACATACACACACACACACACACACACACACACACACACACAGCACAGCAGTGATTTAACAGCAGTGTAAAGTCGAAGGCCCGCAGCAGTAGTGCTCCATCTTTCTGCAGCAACACAAGAACTCATTTAGGATGTTGCCAGCAACATTTTCGCACCAGTACAGCTAAATTACGACTGTGTGCAGCGTCCTGCTCTTCATCTTCTTCTCTGTTTATCTTTCCGTGTGTGCATGCTGGAGAGGACCAGCTGCCATTTTGAATGCACTTCTGACTCACTGTGGCAACTGCAATTATAGCAGCATTAGCAGATGTGTATTATCATCAAACACACACACGTAGTAATGAGAAACATAAGATTGAGAGTTTTCCCAAGAGTTTCCTGGAGTTGAACAGAAGAAATTAAAATTACCATGCAATCCAATTTTGGCACAAAGACATTATCGCTGTTGTTTGCTGATACCTCCGCTTGTTTGAGTGTGTGCGTGTGCTACTGTGTTTGTGGGACGTGTAATTGTGCGCTACACGTGGCTCGGGTGGTTGCCATGGAGACTGGAGACATTTAATGAGAACGTAGTGGGTGAGGAGGCTGGAAGGTCTGTTAGCGTTAAAATAGATCCAATCGTCACTGATGGATTTTTGAGGAATGAATGTGATATTCTGGAACATC
Source organism: Aeoliscus strigatus (assembly GCA_901007665.1). NCBI lineage: Eukaryota > Metazoa > Chordata > Actinopteri > Syngnathiformes > Centriscidae > Aeoliscus > Aeoliscus strigatus. The sequence continues at coordinate 9,696 of CAAKHB010005737.1, read as the reverse complement.
TGCTTCTTCAGACACTTCTGGTTGTCAGTATGTGACAGTCATATGAAGCACACGCACCAGACTGATTCTCCATTTGTTTGCAGCTGATACAGCAAATAATTAACCTTCACTAGACTGTGATAGACGTCATCGATGACCGGGCTGACATACGCTCCGTTTGTGGGACCCAGTACCACCACTGCTACTAATGTGTATTATTTTCTCCTTTATTGCATGGACACTTATCTTGTACTACTATATATTTGAGTTCAGGGTGCTAAAAGACAATTTGCATAATATTGATAATATAACAATAATACAATACTGAATAAAATATGAATAACACAACATGATACATGAAAGAATGCAATAATACACAAAGGAAACAAACAAATAAATAAGGCTAATAATACAAAATCTATCTAACAGTAAAACGGGACAGAGCAGCTGAAAAGTATGTAGACTACAGATGTCGGAGCTCCAGGTCAAAACGAGTGGATGATGGAGTCATGTCCTGGGGCCTCATGTATTAACAATTGCGTGGACTTCCTACTAGAGCTTGGCGTACGCCCAAATCCAGAAAAAGGCGTACGAACAAAAAAATCCTGATGTATGAAACTGAGCGTACCCAAGAATCCAAGCACATTTCGTTTGTACATCACAATCAACGTGGAATTGAGCACACGTGTGGGAGCGCAAGACTCCTCCCTGTCCACGCCCCCATATAAATATGTAAATGTATTTAAATTACATCTGCATGTATGATTTCGCTCTCTGCACGATCAGATTTACACAATGAGCAAGTCAAAAAAGAGAAATTTCACAGACTGTAAGCTACAGACCCTCCTCACTGAAGCTGAGACACCTGAAAAAAGTGCTTTTTGGCACGTTGTCCTCCGGGATTAATAATAAGAGACAGGTGAGTGGGATAGAGTGTGAATGCTGTGGGATTTTGGGCGTACGCACTCTTAATACATGAGGCCCCTGGACGTCAACTTCAAAGCAATAATCGAACCAAAGCCGGAGAAAAACTCTGTCGGTGAACTGTCATTGTCTCAGTTGGTGCGCAGAACTCTGGCTGAATGTGTTAGATATTTAGAATAAAGGGATTTCTGAAGGTTGCGTTTGGCTCTTCTCTGTGATCGGGGGTTCAGCCTGAATGCTGCTCGGTGAGCAGAACGCAAACACCGGGATCCGAGTGACAGCTCGGCCTGCAACCAGCTGGTTTATCAGATGTAGGAGGTCTGATGGAGGAAAGGTCACGGCCATGAAGCTGTCCTCCACCTCAGCTTTATTTGCTGTTGTTAATGTTGGTCTTCTCTCTGCTGAAGAAAACTCTTCAAGCGTTCATTGTTTGATTTGTTTCAGGTGCTCAGTTGATGTTTCATTGTTTCAGTTTGGCCTTGTGCATCAGAGAGGACGACGTGTGGACGTGTGAACAAACAGCAGGAATCATTCTGGCACAAACTTCATCACAAAGTCAGAGAGGACGTTTTCACTGTGGCTGGATTCTGGATCCGCTCCACTGCAACACTTATTTCAGTTGTCTTGTGTGACTTATCCAATCTACCTCTGCTGTTGAAGCTGAGTCAAAGCAGATTTTAAATTGATGTATTTGCATTTAGATAACATATGTTTTGACGTATGTAAAAACATTCCAATGATTTTCTGCTGTTAAGTTGAATTCATTACAAATCACTTGTGAACCATTTGTGTGTGCTGCTCAGAAAGTAGTGATTTACGTTAGGAAAATGCTGCGACTTATAACCTGTGCATCAGCAGTTATGGTCGAGGTTGGTGCTCACTCACATTCACACTGCAATTTCAGCAATGTCACTATCTCTATCCTTAAAATAGAAATTGTCTTTTTATATTTCACCTCTATTGTTTAGATTTATTTTATTAATCTAAATATATTTTATAACATGAATATTTTATATTTAATTTAGTTTTTTCCTGTAATTTAGTTAATGGTTTTTTTTTTATTTTACGTTTACTTAGACAATACACATCAGACAATGCACATAAACAGGAATCCATTGTATGACTCAGTGTGGCCTTACATATAATTTAAATGTTAATTCACAGATAAAAATTCGCAGATAACTGAAAATGACCAGTGTGGACGAGGTGCTCTGAGCTAAATGTTGCACATTATGGCAAACTGCAGCTTATGATGCATCAGAGAAGCAATTAGAGGGTCATGCAAGTTTGACCCACATTCAACTTTTCTCTCTCATAAATCATCGTACCGTGTTTTTAAAAGGTTTTTCTTTGCCAAGTGTCATCCTCCTCAGATGAACCAGACCCAAGAAAAACTACCAGCACAATACTCCTCTCTGGTCAAGGATGTCTAAAAATAGCACAGGTGGTAATGTGTTTATGAAATTTTAAAATGACCGTCAGCAGAAATGTTGTTTCGTCCACAGAGTGTGTGAGACATATGAACCAAGGATCAATACAACAGATTCTATCACATTCAGAGCGAGAGCAGTCTCTTAAACACAGGAAGGACGTTTTTTGGTAAGAAAGCCAATGAAAAAATGGGTTCTTTAAGACTGATTATTCTGGTACTTCACGTCATTTAATCTGATTCTGGACCCTTCATGTTGGCCGATGACCCTGAAAAAATTTCCAAACTTACAATCAACTTTCACAGTTTTCACTGTTTGCATGAGCCACTTGTGTAACTGTTCAAACCGTGTCTGCAGGCAGATCATCCACCTTTAAGACGTTTATACGAACAAATGGCCAAATTTACTGCGCTCACAAAGCACCTGATACCTCCTGAGCCTCCTCAACCTCCTTCTTTTTTGTTTAGAAAAAGTTTTCCATAAAAAAATTGAATAGTTTCAAGTAATTTGTGTGTACATCCTTGAAATCCAAATGCTGTAGTATATCTGCCAGGCCTGTGAGTGTTACTGACACAGAAATACACCAAAAACAGAAGACATAAAGCAAGCACATAAAACTGCTGGTATTACTAATTCACCCTGTACCAGAACCTGATGTGGCCCGTCAAGCTCTGCAACATCAACCTCTCCTGAGCCCAGAAACTGGACTCCAAAGCCAACAACTACATCCGGAAGAGGCTGGGTCTTCCCTCATCCCTTCTGAGAGACCGTCTGCAGCACTGATCCACCACTTTGGTGGGCGGGGTTAGTGCAGGCTGGTTAAGGGAGAGGTGGAGCTGTGATATAATTGTTTCAGGGAAGATGGTGGTTCATGTGGACAGAATGTCTTAACAATAAAAAAACTTCAGCAGATTCACCTGAACTCTGTGTGGTCGTGTCCTGAGTTTAGTAAGAAGGAGGCGGTGACGGTGAACATGCAAACCTGGTAAGCAAGTGGCTCAGTTACGCTCAGAGTAAAGGGTTGCTCACTCCCGCTCAGTGTGAGTTGCTCAGAGCAGAAGTGAACCGTTTCAAATTATGATCAATTGGATCCAAACCCTGTTTTGACGTCTACGAGATGAAACAGTCACTGCTTCAGCTTTTCACATCCCCGTTTTCAGAATTTCTAAATTAACGTACCAAGTAACTGAGGAGTTGATTTGGGGGCTGCTGTAATCACACAGACCAGCTGTGTGATTACTCAAATGTGCTCAGCGCTCAGTTTGAGCTGTTCAGCTACTTCGCGTGCCCACTGTTACACAGAAGCAGAATAACACCAGTATCACCAGAAGTTTGCGGGTGAAACGACACTAGTCACTGGACTGGCCCCCGGGGGTACTGAGGCAGTACATGGAACAGAGGGGGCAGATCTGGTGGCCAGGTGTCAGGACAATAATCTCTCCCTGAGATGATTATTGACCCACGAAGGAAGAGTGTGCAGCACACACCACCATACCTGTAAGTAGGTGAGACACAGGTGGAAACGGTGAAAACTTTGAAATACCTCGGAACCCACATCAGTGAGGATCTTACCTGGTCACACACTGTACAGCAGAACAAGAACTCCCAGCAGCGACTGGACTTCACGAAGAAGGCTGAGGAATCCAAAATTCTCAGCAAATGTGCCGTTGAGAGCATGGATACCAGTTCCATTCCATTCTGACGTGGCAGCTGTACAGCTCAGGACAGGAAGGCACTCCAATGTGTGACAGGAACAGCCTTCCCCTCACTTCAGGACATTAACAACACCAGGGTCACCAGGAGAGCACACATCATCAGGGACTGTTCTCACCCCCAGCACGGACTCTTCCCTCCCCTACCATCAGGTGCTTACAGGATTCTGAAATCCAATATCTTGAAATATTCTCTCTCCTTTGCTGCTTTCTATGTGTTAAAGTTCACTTTTCTTACAACAATGCTTAAAAATAAGTAAAAGTAAGTAAAAATATATATGCAACACTTTTATGTTTGCTCACACTTTTCATGAGCTGAACTCAAAGTTGTAAAACTTAATCTATGTAGACAAAAGTCCTATTTCTTTCAAACATAGTTTGTCAATCTGTCTAAATCTGTGTTAGTGAGCCGAAATGATCCAACCACCTCACACATGTGGCGTGTCAAGATGCTGATAAGAAAGATTTGTCTTGGGCTGGACACAGGAAAAGGACACTGAAATCTGCAGGTTTACCACACTGCACAGTGCCAGAGATGATGCAAGTTCTGAGGGAGCATTCAGCTGAATGAAGGAATGTCCACCAGAGTTCCTGAATCCTGGAAAACTGCACATTTCAGAATGAGGTGGATAGATTATCTTGGCAAGTGAGAAGTGCTCATTAACAAATTTAGACAGATTTGTCGACAATATTTGAGAAAACAGGCCCTTTGTGTAAGTAGAAAAACTTTTAGATCTTTGAGTTTAAGCACATGCAAAACGGCATCGAAATGTGTTGTATATTTTTGTTCAGACTAGTGTCAAAGTTTCTTCTTCTCCCGTCACTCACTGACATCAGAATTACGTAAATCATTCTCACAGAACTATTCCCTAAGCAGACGCCAGACACACTCACCAACTGAAGCACTAGCCAGGAGCGCCCTCTGCTGGACACAGATGGTGGAACATATCTTACGGTCAGCAGAGAACAAATGTTTTGAATTGACTGACGTCTTCTTCTTTGGACTGTCAGTGTAGTGTCCTGTTCTGATAAATGACTCATTAAAAAGCCTCTTCTATTACTACTAGTGCTAATACTACTACTGCCCATACTACTACCACTAGTACTACTGCTACTACCACTACAGCTGCTATTACTACTACTACTTCAGCTACCACTAGTATTACTGTTACTACAGCTACTAACAGTACTAAAGCTGCTAACTCTACCACGACTACTACAGCCACTATTACTACTACTACTACTACTAATATTACTACTGTAAGCCTAAAAATGTGATGTTGTATTGATACCTGCAGAGTGCGTGCAGATATTGTGACGTCACTTTTGAGTGCGTCAGGTTGGAGTTGTTTTCTCTCATGTGGGAAATAATCAGAGGTGTCGAAATTGGCTCCAAGAGCACTTGCTCTTGCGTTTTTGAATATTTATCAAGCTATACATGTTGGACGCTACATTGGTGGCAGCGGTGGGATCTTGTCATTTGGCTTTGGATGAATTTTGTGAATTACTGAACGTTCTAGTCCGTGCTGCTGGCTATCTGTGCTTGTGAGTTGCATTGTAGCATGTTTGGAGGACTGAAACGGGAAAATATGGACGTCGACAGAGAAGAAGAGTATTACAGATGTAGTTACATGGAACAAACAGAAGCCGTGGTGGGCGTGCAGACAAGAGGGATGAGAGATGGAAGTTACGGAGCCACTATGGTGAACCTACTACCGACCCGGCTGGATGGAGCAGCTTTCCTGCTGTGGGACAGTTTGCCTAGAGATGTGCAAGGGCAATATGCATGCATGAAAGAGAATTTGAAGTAAGTTTTTGGAGAGAAGCAGTTCCTCCTTTAACTGCAGATGTGTGTCTGCCCAGCCTCATCAGGTGAATGAGTTTGGAGGTTTACGCAGCACCACTCCAGCACCACGAGTGGTTGAGGCGTTTCCCAATTATGACAAAGCTGCAACGAATGGTGAGAAATACAGGTGATTTCTTGCTGGCCTTAATCCTGTTCTCTTATATGGGGGGAGCCAGGCAGGTAAGTGCAGCTCCTGCAGGGGTGTCAGACTCCAGTCCTCGAGAGACACTATCCAGCAGGTTTTTGATTGTCACCCGGCTCCTACAGGCTTGATTCAAATGAGCAGCTCGTTACCAGGCCTCAGCAAAACTTCACAGAGTGATTGATTCAGGTGAGGGAGGAGCAGGGTGACATCTAAAACCTGCAGGAAGGCGGCCCTCGAGGACCGCAGTTTGCCACCTGTGTTTTAGAGGGTGGCATCATTCAGGAGAGCTGCAGCCTTGGTCTTACCCTGTGGTTCTCGTTGGCGATTCTGTGTGGATTACAGGGATCTCGATGTGACGATAAACTCTTCACCCACCACCGCGGGTGGATGATAACACTGGATGACCAATCCTGCCATAAAAAGAGATGTTAGAAGTGGAATGGTAATAATGACATTTTGCGTTAGCATCACTTCTACGTACCGGAAGTTACATAAGGATCATCACCGAAAGTGAGCTTCATTTAAAACCCAAGTCTATAAATGAAAAGCAAGCGCGGGGAAACAAGAGCATGCAACAACTACCTACCGACGGAGAGCTGAGTGGCCCAGCTGCGAGGTGACCAGGTGTGGTGATCAGGGGGGAGGCGGGGCACCCAGGAGCTTCAAGGCAAGAGAACCACCGAGGCCATGGCCACAACCAGCCATATTTGTAGCTAGCATCCCCAGTTGTGATAGGGCTGATATTGCAGCTAATAGTTGATAGTAAGATATAGAATGTCTGAATGTCAAATAAATCAAAAGGTGGTCCAAGTACAGTTTGGGTTTTTATACTTTTTCTCGATTGCTGAGACCTTTCACGAAAGCAGCTCCCCTTTTCTCTAAACACAAAACCCAATTTTAAAGGCACATTCACAAAAGTTGCAAATTCAAACTTTCACCTCAAATCTGAACTATGTTGTCAAATCGTTCCCCAAGTCAATCAAAATTAAAAACCCTACTGAGCAGTCACTAAACAATACACTACAAACACTACTCCACTACAACACTACACTACACAAACAGAAATCAATGCTCAGGACATGAAGCTGTAGAAATGCATGTTTATTCACTGTAGGCTAAATGCATGTTGCAGAACAAAAAAACTGTGTGTTAGCACTTGTACATAGTAAAAAAAAATGTACAACATGGTGGACACAGTGAGTCTACTGATGTTTGGCCTCCCTCGTGCTCATACCATGGACAAGGACATGGTCAATCAAATAGCTCTGATTTCATCAGATATTACTGTTTTTTTTCTTCACTGTTCACTGACCACCTCCAGCAACCTCCTCAACCCACACAAACTCCTCCTCTCAGATCCATCCCTTGTAGCGTCTCACAAACCAGTGCGCTCTGAACTGGCTTATATATGTTCCCTCACATCATTAGCCACAGGTGTTGTGTTCAGCCGCCGACCTTTGACTTTTGCCACCTGTGCTCACCATTATGTAACACGGGTGTATCTCAATGAAAATGTGTTGGCAAGTTGTGTCCAAACAGGTGAAAAGTGCTTATGGTTTTGCCATGGAGTGACTGATTCAATCAGTGGGTACAGGCAACTGAGCATTCGGTTCAGACAACAGGGTTTAGTGTTTTCGCAGTGGAGAAAAACTGTACTTCAGAGGAAGTGACAGATGCTTCCAAGGCGGAACTCAGATGTGAGCTTCTAAAGCAGAGGAGCCTAAAAGTCCAGTCACGTTTGGCCTCGAGCTCAGGTCAAAGATCAAATATTGAGAGGCAGTGAGTACGATCAGGAGGATGTGGTGTCTGCTAGAAGCAGCGCAAAGACCAGTTCATCATCAAACACTGTGCGTGTGTGTGTGTATGTATGTGACAGAGACTGTCACAAGCAGACAAATGTGCGTGTGAAACAGTGAAAAATCAACTCAACTCAACAAGTAGCGTAAAATGGATGTCTTTCAAGCCTCTGCTCCTGAAGTTGCTATGGCGACATGCCAACGTTGTAAATGCGGTGTTATGTGTTTGTCCATCTGTCTGAAAGAGAGTGAAAAGTGAGTGTGTCTCCATGTCTGCACCGTATGTGTTCTGCCAGTGGATGGAGATATGTATATTGGTTTGTTTGTTTGTTCGTTTTCAACAGTCCAACATTGTAACATAGAGATGTGATAAATCAAGTAGATCAATGTAGGAAGAATGATGAAAAATATCGGCGAATTCAAGATGTTTATCAACGACTGAATCAGAACTGAAACTGTTTTTTTAGTTGCATGTTGGACACAGTTTTTTATGTCGTAAATTGTAAATTATCTGACACCAGATGGCAGCATCTCCTTCAAAATGCATGCGCATTCCCTCGCCATGATTCCCTCCTCCTCCTCCTCCTTCAGCTTTGGTGGTTCTGGCGCGACAGTCGCATCCTCTCTCCATGCCGGTCACGCCCCACACAGATATCAGCCTTTTCCTCCAACACACATCTCTCTCTCTCCCTCTCTCTCTTTCTCCCTTGCTCTCTCTCACACACACACATACATACACACATACACGCACACAGACACACACACACGTCACAGACGTCACTCCTGTACTCCATGTAAAGCCCCAAATTCCCATCCCTGACCTGCACACGGCTGCTTTCCTGTCTGTATTCTGTGGAGTTGAAGCCCTGGGTACGCCAGCAGCCTACCCCAGACTATTTTTAATCATTATTACGTCTATTACAGACTATTTTTAACCATTATTACAGTCTATTACAGACTATTTTTAACCATTATTACAGTCATCAATGAGCGGAAGGCTTGATGGCAGTAACACGCTGCTACTCAGTCGTAAAAGAAACAACAAATTCAATGAATTTGATCCTAGAAAAAGAAATGTGGCAAAAACGTCCTGCAGAGGTATATAGGATATATACACAAATTATTCAATTCACTGCAACGGATGCTACTGTTGCTTTGTTTTTTTTTTAATGGATTAAGTAACTGGAAGAAAGAAAAAAAAAGAACATATTGAAAGTGATCCTGAGTTCTAAGAAGATGAAATGTCGGGACGGGAAAGAGTATTCTTCCCTGTGGACAGAGTTTGGATTCACCGAGTGTGTGTGTGTGTGTGTGTGTGTGTGTGTGTGTGTGTGTGTGTGTGTGTGTCTCCCACTTCACAAACATGAAGAGTGTATGGAGTGATACACTGCTGAGCCCAGAAGCGTACGAAAGCGCAGACTGGGATCAATCATGGCCGAGGTTTTACTTTGGCGTCAATAAAATCTCCACTATGGCAACAACTGCAAAAGCCTGGTTGTTTATTGACAATAACGCCATTATCCACATAACACACACACACACACACACACACACACACACACACACACACACACACACACAGACTTAAAGCACCATCTCCCTACGTGTGGGAGACAGGGAGACCATCACCATGGTAACAAACGTCATGTAGCCTAGTCTCCCACCATCTTCCACCTCCCTCCCCCTCCCCAATATGAACTCACCCCCATGTTTGTCTCTGCTGCTGCCGCCTGCAGTTCTTTGGCCCTCTGTCTATCTATCTATCTATCTATCTATCTATCTATCTATCTATCTATCTATCTATCTATCTATCTATCTATCTATCTATCTATCTATCTATCTATCTATCTATCTATCTATCTAT
>CAAKHB010005735.1:163839-174210 GCA_901007665.1 Aeoliscus strigatus | reverse complement strand
CACCCCTGCCGACACACATACCGCCGTCTCCACCCCGTCAGCACATACACACTCACCACCTCCATCATCAACATTCCTACCCCCACCCTCTGCCCCAACCTATACCCATGCTCTTTGACCCCCCAAGCCCAACCAATGAGTCTCCCCAGCGTCCTGCTCCTGTCCCGCTGCATATCATGATCCAACGGGCTCTGTCCAGTCCCGGCCCCGCTCAGCCAAACCTGGATGGATCACAGCGTGCGCACGCCTTGCTTTTTGAAACTCCTCCTGATTACCATGGAGATCGAGGTCGCCCTTTGCCTGTCAGCATTCAACCTCTAAAACTGTGAGTTCCTGCATTGAAAAAGGACTTTCTGTAGTATTTCTGCCTCCATCCGTCCCAGCGTGCAGTATTGTCTTGAATTACCGGTGTGTGCATGGTATCACAATGAGCTGAAGCAAATGTGCCTCTGATCTCAATGATCAGATTTAATTGGATCCTCCTCATAATATATTACGTTGATGGCTGGAAACCTTTTCTTTTTGGTTACATGTATAATACAGGTAGAGTAACACGGCCTGTTTTTCAGTGATTCATTTTTTCTTTCCCATCAGATCTGAGGATGACTACTCAGAAGAGGAGGAGGAGGAAGAGGAAGAGGAGGACGATGATGATGAGGAGGAGGAGGAGGACGAGTATGATGGGGAGATCCCCCAGCCAGAGCTGGAGCCACGAAGTCGGCGGTGCTTGGTTGGGGACGCGGGTGTCTGTGTCATCCCAGGGGGAAATAGCTGTGAGGAGGAGGAGGAGGAGCAGGAGGAGCATGACATGCACGGACAGGACAGTGACTCAGACGGTCCTGTACTTTATAAAGATGACGACTCTGAGGAAGAGGAGGATGAGCCTCCACTCAGTAAGCATCCACCAGTTGTAATAAATGGAACGTGTTATCTAGTGTTTTTAGATTTCTGTGAAGCTCTGTCAAACCTCTCACTGCTTGACTGTCATTCAGGTGCGCTGGCCAGCAGAGTGAAGAGGAAGGACACCCTGGCTCTGAAGCTCAGCAGCCGTCCCTCTGCACCTGATAGAGACCGGTTTGTCCAGGAGAGGAGCATCAGAGACGACCAGCCTCCAGGACAGACAGGCCTCACCTGGCAGAGCAGGGAGCAGTGGGAGGCCATCCGCACGCAGATTGGCACCGCACTCACAAGGTGGAAAGCAGCATCGTCATACTAATATGTATAATTGTTCATTTGCTTTCGGGTGCTGTCGAGTGAATGCTTGACTCCTTGAGAAATCTGGAGATCATATCTTAGATCTTTGTCCTACTTATTGACAGAAGTACAAAGTGCTGTTTAAAAATAGAGCTCCTCTCTTTTTTTTCTTCCTTTCAGACGTCTTAGCCAGAGACCCACTGCTGAGGAACTTGAGCAAAGAAACATCCTTCAGCGTTAGTATAACTTTTTCCATCTGTAATCGGTCACTGAACCTAATCACGCTACACCAGAAAGTGAGGAGAGTTGCTTTGCTTCCACCCTGGAACTGTTTGAAACTGATTTGTCTCACACACATTTTCGCAACCTTGAGGCCGGTCCTCATCACGTATATCAACAAACATGTACAGACAGTTGTTTGTTACTCTCCTAGTGCTGCACATCAAACCAAAACGATATGATTCTAGCTTGTTGTTTTTAAAAACCTGCTTTTACCTTGTCTGCTTTCAGCTAAAAATCAGGCCGACAGACAAGCAGAGGTTAGAGAGATCAAGCGACGGCTGACCAGAAAGGTGAGGACAGTACATGTGTCGCTGACATCCAGCTGTCAACTCAGTTTGCTGGATATTAAACTGTCATACAACATCTGTGTGTTGTAGTTGAGTCAAAGACCTACAGTAGCAGAACTACAGGCCAGAAAAATCTTGCGATTCCATGAGTATGTGGAAGTCACAGATGCCCAGGACTATGATCGCAGGGCAGACAAGCCGTGGACCAAGCTGACTCCGGCTGACAAGGTATTAATTCAGCGTGACTTGAACTCACTGAAGGCACCTGACACTGAAGGCACCTGTCTGTCCTTCCAGTGGACTGTGTTTCACCTTATGTCAGCGTTAGATGTGATCAAACTTGCATTTAAATTCACCTCTAACCTGTCTTTGCAGGCGGCCATTCGGAAGGAGCTCAATGACTATAAGAGCACTGAAATGGAAGTTCATGAAGAGAGCAGAATATATACGAGGTACATCTCGATCGTGAAAGGATGTTGAACAGAATTTGTGCATCTGTGAATCATTCATGAGATCTCCATTTTGTTTAGGTTTCACCGGCCTTAAAACCCTCCATCTGTTCCTGGAAAAATGAAGCACTTATAATCTTCTGTGATAAGAGGCTGCTGCCGGTTTTCATCTCCAGAATGTACTGTACAGTTCATCAGGGAAAACCTGGAACTGACCCAAAACAAAAATGCTTCTTGCTTCCCCTCCATCGCGCTTTCACAAAACTGGGGTGTTGGTGGTGGGTGAGGACCAGATGCAGTATTTCTCCCAGACAACAGGGGGAACCACGTGCCAATGAAGTGGAGACTCTGCAGAGGACCTAGAACACAGGGCTTACTCCCACTCTGACGAAATGTGGTACCCCTCAGGGACTCGGATCTAGTTAAAACCTTTAATGCAGCCTCATTCTGTGTTGCCTTTTTTCTTCTTTATTGTTTATGGAAAAGCTAACTCATTCATATTGTTAATGTGTTAACATACAGTAATAGTACTGATAATGGCTATAATGATAATAATAATAATACTTTACACGGTAATACTGGAAACAGTTGGCAACAGCTAGTGGGGCTGGAGGAGGAGGACTGGGATTCTCTCATAGGACTGGACATCTCTGGGATATTGTGTTTTATATTACTTGTGTACAGATTGCCATTGTGATACTTTAGAATGACACTTGGAGAGATCTAATTACAAAATATTGTGTAATGCACAAGATATTTTTATGGTAATTTTGATCACATGAGTAGTGACCGCTCTTATTTGAGCCTTGTTTTTTATTTGGCTTGCCTGTATTTATGGTTGTGATGTGAGGTGGCCATTTAAGCGTCAGTTTAGATTTATAGAAAGTGCAAGTCAAGAGGCTGTTGGTGAATTTGTGTGCTAATGCCTAACAGACTATAGGATACTGGTATTCGTATCACTGATTTCTGGAATCCACTGCATGAGCCAACAGTGTCCAGTCTATGGAGTCTGGATAATCTTTCTTCATTTATACTTTTTTATGAGTTTTTGTACTTCCCTTTAATCCAACATGCGATGCATTTCTGTAGCCATTGGAGTAAGGTCATGCTAGGAGTGTCTACTAGGAGTTAAGTTGCTGTGAGTTTAGATCAGGGATTTATCAAAAAATCTGAAAATGTATAAACGGTCAACAGGGAGTCTTTTGGCTGGAAGTTTTTGAAATTGCAGAAGTTTGTTTAACTTGTTGTCTGGCCAGTAACTTACAGGGTTCTCTATACTGTGTACAGGTGGATATAGGTTTAACCAATGCTTGTGTATATCTCGTCTTCCTTTCATTTGAAAATAAATTTTAAATATAAAAGTGTTATAGGTTGCTATTTTTTTAAGCACAGATTATTAGTTTATGATTAAACGCTACAAGAGTGGAAATACGAAAGTGTACCTTTTCTGTAAAACTAAGTTCATTTTTAACTGAATGTGGAATTGTATGAACTGACAGTTATTTTGTTTTAAATTGTAAATAGACACATCTGGATCTGATTAAAACTCTTGCAATTCCTCGAACCCTTGATGCAATGATTCTTCTTCTACTGCAGACAAAAGACAGGTTTGCCCTTGAGGGACAATGCTGAACGTGAAAATGTAAATGAACGCTGGAACAAGCATTTTGGGTTCCAATGACACCTGCTGGCCGGTTTTCACACACACTGACTGCATTTTAATCTGCTCAAATTGAGCTGGACACAAATTAAAGCTTTATTTTATACTGACACCCGATTAGATATAGTGATCTCTAGTGAGGTGTTTTATTTGTTTATTATTATTATTGAAATAAGAAATAGAAATCTCAGATTAGAGATTGAACAAAAGATAAAACATTCTCATTATAACATATGCATTTCCGTGTTTGAACTAATGCAGTTAGAACATTTTTTTTTACTGTGCCGTTGCAAACTACATTCAAATTCATTTATTCACTCATCCGGTTGCTCCGGGGTTACGGGTCGCGGTTGTTCTGGAGCCGATACCGCCCCCAGCTCTCAACAGGTGGGTGTACAGCAATTTACAAACATGATAAATTAAAAAAAAAAAAAAAAGCTTCCATAATGAAAAGAAAATACTTGATGTTTTCAGATGGTTTGCAATGGTGAGAAGTAAGAAAGTACATTCTTCCGCTCCAATATATTTCAAAGGATAGTTTCATGCTGTACTCTTCCCCACTGACTGGAAAGCAATAATTACCAAATTAATTGCTCCAGTGGGATTGTCATTTAAATATATTTTCATAATTGATGATTGTACATAAGTAATGGGGAAACCAGCAAAACATATTTGTCTTCATAACGCAGCAGCAGTGGTAACAGGTAGTGTATATGCTTCAATCCAAAAGTGGTTTGAATCATTAGGAAAATACGATTTAGAGGAAATACTAATCGTGTGTTATTCCATCACAAGTAGACTTTGTGAAAACTATAACCTCCAAGGATTTCGAACAGGACACGATCGCTGATGTACTGATTCATTGTGGATGGATTTACACGTGATTGTGAGCCCTGCGCGAGCTTCGAGGGTTTAAACTGACAGAGATCAATGCCGAACTGTAGATCAGTTAAATGTACAAAGAAATATCAAGAACATGTTAAATTCCACGTCCATCTCCGTCATTCGGTGACTACATTTCTAAGATACCAATGGCGCGTGTTTTTCGAAGCCACCATAACCCGGAAGTACTGAGTGTATTTAGTTTGTGCAAATCAGGGAACTTAAGTTCTAATTTTGGCATTTTCCATCATCGTTTTGCTATGCGATACTTCTTATATGCACGTCTAAAGGCTGATGGAAATGGCTTTCGCTTCGGGGTCGTTTGTCACTTTCAATTGTACAGTCTCTTTAAGGAGGCGAGGCTTCCGTAGCACGAATTATCGCGAGTGTACCAGCGCATATTCCAATACCGGGAGCAGGCTGTCTGTGTGCATGTTCATTCCTGTCCAAACTACAAACTTCTACACATCACAGGTTGTATCTTCTAATCAACTGCATGGATGTAATGCGTTAACAGCAGCACACAGCCATCGAAGGGACGTGTTTGTTGCCCGTTTATTTAATTGAAGTTCATTCATTCGTGAATGTCATGCTAACTAGCTAGTTAGCAGTCTGTTCTGGACTTGCCGGCCACAAGTGCTTTACAGCTAACGTCAGAAACGTGGCGATGCATTTCCGTTTGCGTTGCTATAGTTTAAACGAAAGAAAGTTGAGTGTAAGATTCCAACTCGAACCAACATCGAGGTGCAGTGCGGGGGGACACCGCATTCTAGTGTTAGCAATGACACGCTTACTGGCAACGTGAGGTCACGCTACTGACATGGGACTGCGGAGCTGTGAAGCCCCGAGCGCTCTCCTCAAATGTGTAATTTAGAAATTGAGTCTTTCATAAAGTTTTTATGACCGTGACTTGGGACACCAGGTTCAGTGGAAGAAGTAGAAACTCAGGAGGAACAGCTGTCTGGAGCCGAACACAGCTGTGCCAGTCACTCCTGTGACAGCAGCTGCACCCCGACTGACTCCACGGTGAACACTGTTCGTCACAAGATTTCACATTACTGCGTCCAAGAGCAGTTTTACTCAAACCCCAGAACTTCCTAGAATTTGTGAAAATTGAGTTTGTTCAATTGCATTGAAGTTCAGCATCAGGAATTCTAGCAGGAGCCATCTGTCTGTTACTAATTTTAAATGTAAAACAGTTTCTTGCAATAAACCCCATGTAACGCCACTGAGACCCCTTGTATATGAAGTCTCATATTTCTTTTCTTAGGTAGTAAATTATTGCTGTCATGCCCACCAAAAAGACAGCCACCAAGAGGAAGTCGGATGCTGTTGTGGAGGATCATAAGGACTCCAAGAAAGTCAGAAGTGAGTATATTTCCCCAGTAGGACTGCAAAAATCAAAAGTATGAACCCATCCATTGTTTTCCATCAGGACTTGATACGTTGTGGTTTTATGTTAAGTAACTTGATATCCTTGTTTAAAAGCCCAAAATGACTGCTCTTCTTTACTCTGAATAGAGCAGTTAGAATTTGAATCCAAAACACTGTCTTCACGCTGTGGTATCAGTTTAATCTACCCCAAAGGGATTGTGATGATTTGTCTGTCTTTACCAGTTTACCACAGGAGTCATGGGAAGGAGGCAGGCCAGGTCCTTGTTCTGGGCCAGGGAGATGTGGGGCAGTTGGGTTTAGGTGAGAGCATCACTGAGAGGAAGAAGCCGGCTCTTTTGTCCTTGCCAGAGAAAATCTTGCAGGTGGCCGCTGGAGGAATGCACACTGTGTGTCTCAGCAGCACTGGCCTCGTAAGCAAGCGCCTGTTTTATTACTTCTAAAATGACAACTAACCGGTTAATGCCCTCCTAGCATGTTCACTGCAGTCAGTGTATTTTTATTCCAGGTTTACACGTTTGGCTGTAATGATGAAGGGGCCCTGGGTCGGGACACATCAGAGGAAGGGTCTGAGATGGTTCCTGGAAAGGTGATTCTGGAGGAGACGGTGGTGCAGGTGTCAGCAGGCGACAGCCACACAGCTGCGCTCACAGATGATGGAACAGTGTACCTGTGGGGCTCCTTCAGGGTCAGTGAACTGCTGTGATCAGCAAGCTATGCTTAAAAGTACATCTAGTACCTAAAAGTAAAGTCAATGAAGCAGTAAATAGAACTTTTACTTCTCTATTCACTAAAAGCATCTGTAGAAGTGCAACCAGGAGAAGTTTGTCCAAGTACTTCTACCGTGGCAGCTCCATTTCCTCCTAATGATCACCTTGAGTTCTCTTCCTTACTGTGCTAATGTTAGCTCTCTCATGTCTTCTTGTTACTTACAAATGCTCCCACTTTTCATTTTCCAATTGGTCCTTTTTATCACATTTTTCTCCTGTTCCATGGTCACTGTTTCTCCTCACCTCTTCCACCTTCCCGCTCCTTCAGTCAAATGCTGAAAATCGGCTTGCTTCTTTCTCTGTCTTCCCGTGCGAAAGGTGACGTACGCCTGTGCCACATTAAAAGTAGCCCGTGCTGTCCCTTAAGCTTTACGATTAAAATAAACGATTTCCGAGGCAGAGAAAATGACTGATTATCTCTGAATCGTTTCACCCCTAGAAATGTCATACTGTGTCCTTGGAAGATTACAATTTCTATCAGAAACAAGGAGAAATCCTGAGAAATCCCTTTGTCTGCAAAATACTTCTTTGTGTTACATGGTTTGCTGCCTCCTTTGTTTCTTTTGCATGTTTTGAATTTTTGGTCTTTAGACTCTCAATATTTCCAGAAAAAAGAAAATTTCCAAACTGTACCGAGAGAGAGAGAGAGAGAGAGAGAACCTTTGTGCTCTGCATGCACCCTCCCTGCATCTCAATATGCAAGTTCAGCGTTCAGCTTGTCTAATTCTTGTGCCATGTGCATGGGTGATAGCTCGGGCCTAATCAGAGAGACTAATGATAATTGTGTAATGTTTAATAATTAATCTACGTCCATGAGCAACCAGAGTACGGCGAATGCAAGTTTAGTGGTGCTGCAGCATGAATTAGCAATGTGTGGAGAAAAAATGGATCAATGCCAGCAGCACAGCTCTGCAATGAAGTGCGGTTTTACCTGGAGTGAAAAAAAAAAAAAATCCATATGTGCCAGCCAGCGCTGACGTTGGGGCAGGCCGCCATAAATCAATTTATGGGAAACACTGTATGAGACTGTTTTCACAGAGGCTGTTTGCAGCTGCTGGCAGTGTTCCATTTGACCATTTGTAATAATGTTGGCCCCCATTACTCATTTAGCCCCAAACAGAGAATGGATTAGTAAAGAAAGGGTTTAAAAATGCTCCAAATTTCCTTCAGGCTACAAAAGCCTGCAGGATCCTGATTTTCGTCAAAGGTCTCTCATCAGACTCCGTCTCTTAACCTTCTATCCCCAATGGCATCTCTGGGCCCTCAGATCTCCTTAATTGAATCTGCATGTCTAGAAATGTATTTTGCCTCTTAGTTCTTCCCTGACCTGGGATTTGAGTTGTCACTCTTCCTCGTGGGGTTAAATTACCATAAAAAATTGTGCGAACACAAATTGATATATCACCCTTGAAGTTTACCCTTTTATGTTTGTGTGGTTGGTTGTTCATTAATACTCAGTGGCACATTGGTAATTATGTCTCTAGTACCTCAGCCTGCCTTCCTCATTCACACTTTATTAAAATCAGATTTCCCAGAAGCTTTAGACAAATGCACACTTGAAGCTATTTTGAATTTTAATCAGTATCAGTGTTTTTCACTATGAAATGACAGTAGTCGTTGGTGTTAATGGACGATTTTAGGAATCAAATTATTAGCAGCCAAATTATTTCAATAAAAAATGTTTACCAGATGTAGCCAATTTTCATAATTGGACTCACACTCACTCACTGTCTGAGGGTTTATTATCGTTATTGATTTCATTTTCAGGATAATAATGGAGTCATCGGTCTTCTGGAACCCATGATAACTTCTCCAGTTCCAATCAAAGTCCCCATACCAGAACTTGTCGTGAAAATTTCATCAGGTGAGATTGTGGTTTGCTTCACTTCTGCGTTTGTTGTGAGAAACAGTCTTGCGGTTTAACTCTCTTGTATCTTTTAAAAGGTAACAATCACCTTGTAATGGTGACTTTGGAGGGAAATCTTTACTCATCGGGCACAGCAGAGCAGGGCCAGCTGGGACGGGTGCCTGAGCATTTTTCAAACAGAGGAGGCAGGAAAGGCCTTGGTAGGTAACACACACACACACACACTCACTCATACACACTCACTCACTCACAGTGCTGTCAGAACAATCTTTGCTATTCGAAAAAAAAGTAAAATATAAATATAAGCATATTCAAAGTAGAAAACTCAGGTTTTTAATGTTTGACTTCCAGTATGAAAGTCAAACGTGACCATTGACCATGACAAGAACGGGACTACGTTAGCAGAGGACACAGAGCCCCAGAGAAAGTAGTCAGAACCACCTCCTCTGTGAAACTGAGCCAGGGTTCACCATTTCATCTGCAACCAGTCGTTCGTCAATCAGTCATGTTGATCACAGATGGACGGACTTCACTGGCTGTGGATAATGATTTTAAAAACAAAAACTAAAAACAGACATGAAACATTTGAGTAGTATTCAAATGTTTTTAACATAAGAAATTCAAATCTGATTGACAGCTCTAACACACGCACACAGAGTATTTCTTTGTGTCGTTTGTGTGATGTGTATATTACCACGTCCTCCTGGTTGAGCCAGTTCTTTATGTTTTCAGGCCGGTTGCTGGACCCTCAGATGGTAAAATTCAACAGGAAGGTTAACTTCATTGACGCCTTCTGTGGGGCGTACTTCACATTCGCTGTGTCAAAGGACGGACATATGTACGGATTTGGCCTCTCCAACTATCACCAACTGGGTCAGTGTGTTTTACCATGTAGTTGGTATGAAGTTTAACTGCAGTCCTGTCTGACGATGCTTTGTGGTTTTCTATTGGTCCTCTGATGCCCAGAGTTAGCGTGTTGATTCTGTGTTTTCACTTTTTGATCCATCTCTCCAGGAACTAAAAGCACTAAGATGTATTTTGTCCCAGTAAAACTCACTTGCTTCAAAAACTCCAACACTACCTGGGTTGAATTCGCCGGGGGCCAACATCACACGGTCTGCCTTGATTCTGAAGGTAACTTCAAGAACTTGAGACCATGTTTTGCTCTCTGTCAACCAGAATTCTTTCCCTAACGTGACATATAGCTAATGCATTGTGTTTTATCTCAGAGAAGGTAGAGACACTGTCGTTTTTGTAAGATAATTTTTTTTTCTTTTTCAGGACAGGTATATAGCCTGGGCAGAGCAGATTATGGTCGTCTTGGCCTGGGTGAAGGTGCTGAAGAGAAAACTGAGCCTACACCTGTGATGGGGATGGGACCAGCCTGTGGGGTGACATGTGGGACATCTGTCAGCTATGCTGTCACCAGAGATGGTGAGAAACAAAGTCCCTTTGTCAGTAGACAGTATACTGAGTGAAACCTGTGTGTGTGTGTGTTTGTGTGTGTCTCTGTGTGTGTCTCTCTCTGTGTGTGTGTGTGTGTGTGTGTGTGTGTGTGTGTGTGTGTGTGTGTGTGTGTGTGTGTGTG
>CAAKHB010005735.1:153333-163819 GCA_901007665.1 Aeoliscus strigatus | reverse complement strand
GTGATGGGGATGGGACCAGCCTGTGGGGTGACATGTGGGACATCTGTCAGCTATGCTGTCACCAGAGATGGTGAGAAACAAAGTCCCTTTGTCAGTAGACAGTATACTGAGTGAAACCTGTGTGTGTGTGTGTGTGTGTCTCTGTGTGTGTGTGTTTGTGTATGTATATGCAAGCATGTTCACAATGAGCCAAGTGGAGAAAAACCCAAAACATGTCTCTTGCTGTTGTCTGTTCTTTGGGTAGGATCTGTGTATGCGTGGGGAATGGGCACCAATCTGCAGCTTGGCACAGGTGGGGAGGAGGATGAGTGGAGCCCTGTCAAAATGACTGGCAAGCAATTGGAGAACCGCACAGTACTGATGGCGTCCAGTGGAGGGCAGCACACAGTCCTTTTGGTCAAAGACAACCAGGAGAGCTGATGACCTTTTGAGGCGGAGGATGATGATGGGGGATCTGTTTCAAGGTGTGGCCTTCTTTACTACGCCAACGTTTGGGAATTGAGGTTAATCTATACTTGTAACTTCCTGCGCTGAACCAACAGACAGCAGGAGGCGCATGGCAGAGGGGAAGAGATGGCGATCAGCCCTTTTTACAAGAGTTTTTCTCTGGAGGATGAAATGTTGGATGTTCTGAGTAGACATGACATGAGAGGCTATTTTTTTAAAGTAAGTTTTGCAGCGACCCTTTGAATTATTTTCAATAAGTCATTAGTGTGACTGAGCGACGGTGTATGTGATGTTTGTTAGTGTTGGTATGTACGGAAGGAAAGAGGAGCTTTCAAACCTTTTAATGATTTCTCCAAACCGTTTCTTAACTGTGGGTTTCTTAGAAGCAATAATTTTGCCATATTAGGCTCAGACAGGACTTTCATACTTGTGTTAATCATGTGAGACTACGGCTTATCTCACAGAGGGTGCACAGAAGTGTGATGGCAGTGGGCAACATGTCAGACTGTATCCTAGTTTCTGTTTCAGTTCTTGTCTGAAAATAAAGATTATGTTTTTATGTCTCGTGTCTCTGCAACTCTTGATAATAAACTGTGTGGATGGTGTGGTGGCAACACCCTGAGTAAGGTAACTTACTCCACGGGAGACCAGATACTCCTCTAACAATTGAGCTGAGTATACTGGAAGCAGGTCTTAAACCAAGAAGAGCTAAAGACAAAACTCTAGGCTTCATTCCAAGTTCATGACCAGAGGTGAATGTTCTACCTTCCATCAGATGTGGAATCTAGTCGTCCTTTTGCTATTTCAAACACTTCACAAGTGTCAAACTTTGAATTCAGTCTCGATAAAGCTGTTTCACCTACAAAGTGTGTGACATGGTGTTTTTGAACCAAAGCTAACGATCATTGCGCCCACCGACTTTTCTTTCTTTGCACAGCCTCGAGTCAAACGTAACCGTTCTGGTGATGTAGTGTTGGATGCGTGGTGTCAAAGTTCCACCAGGTGTCTGAGACTCATTAACTTCGCTGAGGCCACTCAGAGGTCCTTGTCTCCTGCTGTTCCCCTCAAATCTTGGCTTTGATAGTCAAGCTCAAAAGGCTGCTCACCATCTAATTGCAGTTCAGTGTGGTCCCAACTCGAAAAAAACTTAAATATATTTGCCAAGTTGAGCATTTATGTCTTGCTGAATGTGTTTCACTGTCCGTCTTCAAGTTTCACAGCAGAACTGTGATGCAGACACTGCTCTGGGACACAAAAAGATGTGATGCTCTGATTGTATACACACAAACAGTTTGTAGTTGTATTTATACACCAAAACATTTGAATGTCCTTTTTGTGTCTGACTGTTGTGTAGACTTTCTCTTCCATTTCGAAGAGAAAATAAAGTGGAGTCCTGACTATCTGAAGTGTGCAGGCTTCCACTGCTCAGCCTAGGCTGCATCTAGAGGTCTGTGCTAATGTAATACTGTTCTACACATGTGAAAGGAGACAATGTAAATGTTTTCAAAATGATAAACGTTCCCATCGTTGATGGGAAATTTCAGCACAACTGCTCTCCAACAGTCATTTCTGTCTTCTCTTTTTTAAAAGCACAATGTCTGTCCTGGAAGCCTTCGTTTCCTGGTCATTTTGTTAGCTACAATGACACATGGTATGCCACTGATTTCATATCATCTATGTTCTTAACTTTGCAGCCGTAACCCATTTTTGCCACCCAGTAAAATCTGCAGTTGCATTGGTTGTTGTCCCTTGAAAGATGTTCTGCCTTTGAATTCCAGCTAATAAAGATGCAAATAGCATTCATCCATGTAAACCAGAAACAATTAAGGATGCAAATGGTGGAACCTTTGGGGTTAAAGTTCCTGCACAGTCCCATGCTTTCATCTGACCCAGTGGACTGTTCCCTTTGTCCAGTGGAAAGTCTTTGTGGCAAATAGCTGCCCTTGTTGCTTTGAAATGCAAAATGCAATGTTCATACATTGTTTAATTATTCAGACTAAATCTCTTTCCAGTTTTCTACTTTAAACACATATTTACTCCTAACGTGAACTTTTTGTTGCATAAAATATCTATATCGTTGGTCAGGGTCTTAAAAATAATGTCATTTATCAAGCTGGACGTGAACGTATGTGTTCTACAATGTTTCATGACAATATGTTATCGATATGTGTGCTGGTACACTACAACATACATTAATGTTTCAATTTAAGAAATACAATTCATTCTGAAATATTGCTGATCTGTTATCTGCAGTCATTTTCAGATAGGATACTTTCTCTCCTGGATTTGCACTTTTATTAGGTAATCAGGTCATTAACATTGTCAGGTCGCGAAAACCATGATTATTTGTCTTTTTTTAACGATGAAAAAAAGCTGAATGTTTTTGTGACAATCCGATGAAGTCATTAACTTTTCAGATGAAGAGGTAAATGGGAATTACTTTAAGCTGGGCGGATAAAAGCAGCCATCTTTGACAGCTGTTAATTGTGTTCTGCTTGCAGGGGCTTTCAAAATCTGGTGGCATTCTATACCCAGAGCTTCTCAGGTTTCCAGCACGAAGAAAGGCATCCACACAGGTATTCAGCAACAACATTCTGTGATCAATGACTTCATGTAACATAAGATGTAAAAGGGTTTTTTTTTGTGTGTGTTTTAATCTTCCTCACATTAGAGTAATCACAGAGACCAGAGTCAGACACCTGCATCTCAATACAATAAAGAGGGAGACCAGTTAATTACCGCAATTAGCTGCGTCACACAGAGCTCCACATGCAGCCCTCAGCTGCTCTCGTCTCCAGCAACACTGATCTGTGTGCGCTTCACTTTGCATATCTCTAACATGCATTCACAAGCCTCAGCGCCATGACATTACCACCGAGAAAATAAAACGTGGTCGATTGCACGTGGCCTCCGAGCTGCCCAGCTGCACTTTTAATTTACTTGTTAATGTAAAATAACATTGATTGCATTTGCTGCAGGAATTAATCAAGGCATCAGGAGCTTTGTAATGATTGGAGGGTTTACCCTGGGTTCTTCTTCATATGGTTCTGCATCATAGTGGGAACCGTTGTTCTCAACTTGTTACCCACACACTAATACCCCAGTGTATATGTATCATGCATCGTTGCTGCTTGTAATGAAAAGTAGTGTAGTTACAAACTCATTCTGTCAATTCTAGTTATTTTGCACATGGATACAGTCACATGCACTTTATGGAGACTCATTCATTGCCACACTGAAATATTTTTACTATGTAAAGAAGAGACAAGTGCACTCATGTCTAATTGGTTTCCTGTCCTGTGTGTTAATGTTAATGTTAATGTTACATGCCTCATGTGAGTGAACCAGCCAACCAAGTGAATTATATTAACACTGGACATATGTTGTGTCACTTGAACAAGAACTGGCTGTGACCAGTTTGCGCTAAGTTTATTAAGCCCTCTACTGTTGCCATGGCAGAGATGTTTGTCTTTATCCTTCTGGAAGCTGTAATAGAAGAAAGAAAACTTGGGAGAAAACATGTGTGCACAGGAAACCAGATGGACCATTATTAGCCAAATATGTCTCTTGCTGTTCGGCTGCTGGTGCTTCCTGGCCTGCAGATACTCAGTAATCACTGGACATTGTCCGGATACGTTGGCCTCCTCATCCTTTAAGCAGAGAAGGCCAACGTGACCTCCACAGTGGAGGACCAACAGCTACGCAGAGACTCGTTAGGACTCATGTTGATGTGTTGATCATACCTCAATGGGCCTGCTAATAAACCACTGTGACATTTGACTCATCCTTTTGATGTTAGTTTTATTCACTTGATGTCCGTGTCGTACTCCACATGAGTCTGTATCCTATCATCTCCTTCATCGGCAGCAATATGGCGATACCCGCGGCTACATTATGTGGAGGAAATGAGTTTTCCAGCTGAGAGGGGTGACTCTCAGTTGGCAGATGGCTCCCAGTTTGAATCCCTGTCAGCTTCCCAGCAGGGAATACCTGAATGTTTGCATCCAGTAAAACTGGTTATGAGCTCCTGGTTCAAGACATTGAAACATCAAACATCTGATTGGTGTCGACAGGTGTCGACAGCAGGATTAACTATCTCCATCTTTCCTGGATCACTTAATCACTTTTTCAGCAATTGACTTCAGGAAGGTTGTTTTTAATTAGTCCTTGTAGATCTTATATCTGCTGTTTGGTTTGTTACACAGACTGACTTAAGCTCTGCTTCTGTCTTACCTCTCAAACACCTTCATTGTCTCTCATATGTCCAAACGTGGATTCGCTGTTCACAAGGAGCTCACACATTTCCATCAGCTCCCTCACAACAATCAGGCTCCAATAACCTCTTCTGACAAAATGATTAAAGGGGAAAAAAAAACAAAACCTCAAAACAACTGCATCTCTGAGCTATTGATACCAGCAAGGGAATATGAGCAAACCAATAGCTGTTACAAATGCTTCTGCAACATTCTCTGTTAATTAGTTTTTGAACACACGCAGCCATTAGTTCGGTTAGAGCATGAAAGCATTTAATTATCTGTCACTGTGTAATCAGTCTGCAGCCTATGTATATGTGCTTGTATGAAACCTTTGTTTTTCTTTTCCATTTTTTTCCAAAATAGTCTGTTGCATGTGGGCAAACGAGACAGATTTCAGTTTCTGTCGTTTCACATTTGACAGCCGTTCTGTTAATCTGTCTGCACGCATGAGCGCACTCTGCTGAACGCAGCACATGTTACAAAGGCAACATGTGGTCAAGTTCGGAGCCAGTTTATTGGGTGTGTCTGAATTATTCATTTTGTTGCTTTTTCATTTGTCTTTTACACAGACACATATGCAGTCATGTATATTTCATAAGAAACGTTCTGTGCCCTCCACTCTGTAGCACACAGGAAATCTTCTCGTCGAAATATCACAATGTGCTCGGCTGCTCAGCTCCGTGGGCGTAATAGGACTGTTTTTCAAATCACCCTTCAGTTCTGTTTTCAAGTGATTATCAATAGTCACAGGAGTGTGAAATAACTGCGAAAACAAATATTTCCGCCCTTTAATCTGTTTGGGAAATGAGATGAAACTAATAAAAATGCTTAAGATGCATAAAGTCTTCTGAGTAACACATTGGTATTTACAGCAAGTATGTTTGAATGGTGTACACGCAACTCAGCGTACTCGATCTGCATTCAGCCCGATAGCTTCTTTGAACAAATACTGCTATGAAAATAACTAGTGATGACAGAGATAGTAGTCGGGGAAATAACTGTCTCCCACTGAAATGTATATATATATCACATGGTACATTATAGTAGAAAAAAGTAAATCAATTACAGCTTAGCATTTTGTCAATATTTTACATTGGCAGAAAATTTGAATCCCGAAATGACTTTATTTCCATAAATCCTGTGAGGATCCTCCGAACAAAGGTTGTCTGTTTGATTTAGAAGAATAATCATAATTCATTCCATGTTCCTTCTCTGGGATTAATAAAGTTCTCTGAATGTGAATGTGAATTACCTGGAACAAGGGACCGGTATGATTATTACTGTGAGTGAATCCGACCTGCTGCCATAAACACAGCTCCTGCTGAAAATCAACCGTAACAAATATCTGCAGTAGAGTCATACAGTTTAAAGAAAAACTTTCAGGGCCAGCACATATTCATAACTTTACTGACAATGACCACAATTTCACCAGACTTTGATTGGCATTTTCAGTCCTGAACCCCAGGACTAATGATGTTAGATACCTGACGTATTTCATACTCAGTTTGGTAAGTAACATTTATACACACTCTTACACACACCAGATGTGTCATATTCAACCCTGTGACCACCAGGAGTTTCACCCTTCAGTAGGCCTGAAAGGTCAGAGACCCCGGGTCCCTTTTCCCGTTGGCTTCAGCTCACTAACTAATTACGCGTCAAACTCCCAAGAGGCCTCGCTGGCATTTACATAGCATGGAACATCCTTTGTAACCACTGCAGGAAACTGCAGAAATATGCTATAAAACGAAGCTTTCTACATCGATCATAGAAAAAAAAAGCATGATGCTAATTTATATAACAACTTAATTCATGTTTTCAAAAGACAAAAACGTAGATTTAGTAGATTAGTACAATCAGAGAATTTAAACACAAACAAAATAGTACTTTTGTCCACAAAACTATTCACTGTCTGTCGTCAACATAAAGCAGGATAAGGCATTATGGCACATCGTCATTCAGTTGAACAGGAAACAACAATGACTGTTCTCTATACAGTAACAGATGAATGAATTAGTCATAGTCACAACCACGATCCTTTGAAAATCAGCCATCTTGAAGTAACATTTATCGTTTTATTGTAGATACATAATCAAATGTAAGTGTAGCACGAGAGCACTTTGTAAATATAACATTAATATATTTATTTACACCATTGCTCCACCTCCCCCTTAGCCCGCATGCGCTAACTCCGCTAACAACAACAACAACAACAACAACAACAACAACAACAACAACAACAGTGGCAGCTTAGAAGCTACTGAATGTGATGCGTCTGTTGGTCTGTCCACAGGAATGTCTCCTTTTTGTTCCATTCCATTCATAGTCTCCTTTTTAGTCTTTTCTGGGATGCTGTTTTTCTGTGGCAGTGTGACAGCGTCACATTCAGGCCTGGCATGAGTACTACAGCATATTCACTGGATTTATGTGGACACACACACACACTTCCGGAGACGATTCTGTGTGTAAGGAAAACGTTTTGAAAACGATTCCGTTTCGTCTCCATGTGGACCTGGCCTAAATGGGCAGAAAACGTCTTGGCCTCCCCCCACATGAGTCCAACCATCTCCAGAGGAGAGTCGATGAAAACAGAAGCCTCTGATTGCCTCAATCCACTTCAGACTTTGTGCCTGTTTGAGGTCGTCCAGAGAGCTCGGAACGTGCGTCAGTACCACTTTCCCTCATGAGCAGTTTACTGACAGCTGAACGACTTTAGATGTCCAAAGAAACTCGATTTTCACATCGCTCTGAAAGTCTTTCATCGTTCATGCATGCAGTGAAAATACGCTGAGGCCTGGTGTCATGTAATATATCATATCCTTTTAAATTATGTATGTGTGCCCTTCGTCGTCAATTATTTCTCCTTTCCCCATCAGCTAATCGAACCTGAAATTGGATATAATCTGCAATTTAAATATGGCACAATAATGGCACTCTCAGCTGAACATTCATAGTACTGACTTCTCATTACATCCCCAGTGAGGCTGAGTCACATCACGACCGTTTGTGATTGCGTTTCCTCTCTGAAAAATATCATAAACTGAGGGCGTTTGTAGCCACATCAACTGAGCAGTGTACGGTTCATAGTTTTCTAACAACATGAATGTAAATAAAGTCATTCTTGATAATAAATCTGTGACCCTCACTGCATCTGACAGTCTATGTGGCCCTCTGGCCACACTGACGCTACGTTTGCTTCTGCAGTTTGCAGCATGTCTGGTCTTCATCAAGTACAATGGATTTATGGATGGTGACCCATGGCCAGTCGTGCACTCCAATAGTTGACACAAAACATTTGTGGTCTTGTGTGTTTGTGTACTGTACGACTCCACAGTTTTTATTGTACCCTTACATACAGATGTCCAAATCCTTAGTGCGTTGGTACATCAAAGACGTGTACTACTGTCATTATGTACAGGCACACACCGGCTGAAAGAACAATCCTTGGAACATGGAGCCCCCGAACCTGATGTTAGTGTTTCATGACGTGAAACCAGAAACATCATCTGACGTTTACACAGATGTTCACACTCAGACTCCTGTTGTGGAGAATTGTGTGACCTCAGTCTGGGGGTCTTCCTGGATCCTCCTTCCCCCCACCGGACCCATGCCTAGTCATGCAGGCGGTCTGTCTGCGGGGGCACAAACAGATGCAGACTCCCGTGTGCTGTTGCGTGCCCTGGAGAAGCTGCTCTGCTCCATGCGGGTGCGATAGGGCAGGCAGAAATCCCTGAAACACCTCTTGAAATTCTCATCCAAGAAGGCGTACAGCACAGGGTTCAGG
This sequence comes from Aeoliscus strigatus, assembly GCA_901007665.1. Taxonomy (NCBI): domain Eukaryota; kingdom Metazoa; phylum Chordata; class Actinopteri; order Syngnathiformes; family Centriscidae; genus Aeoliscus; species Aeoliscus strigatus. The sequence goes on along the minus strand of CAAKHB010005735.1, from coordinate 155,332 downwards.
CTGCTGTTGGTGTAGCCCAGAGCGATGCACAGATGCCAGCAGGCCACCACCAGAAGGTTCTTGTGGTCAATATCCACCATGGTCTTGATGATGATAAAGATGTGGATGGGAGTCCAGCAGATGATGAAGGCAGCCACGATCACCAGGACCATTCGAGTGATCCGCCGCAGGTTCCTGTCCTTCTCCTTGGAACCAGACAGCAGACGGACGCTCTTCAGGCGGAGGATCATCAGACCGTAGCAGATGGTGATGACCAGGACCGGCACCATGAAGGCGAAGATGAACACACAGATTTTCGTCACTGTGTCCCAGTACCACTCGGGATTTGGAAATTTGATTGTGCAGGCTGTGTTGCCTGAGGAGTTAAAACGATTGAAGTTGAGCAGAGGACCATGTGGAGAAGCTATTTTAACTTAATAACCCAGATCCAATGTGTTCTCTGCAGCATGATCACTGCCTCAAATCAACACACGCACTCGCCAATGAAACCCAGCAAGGACAGCTGACGCTTTTTGGGGAATGAAAACAATTATTTTCCTGTTGCATTAAAAGCCCCTTACCTTTATCTGTCACCTTGGTAACCGCCATGATCATCACAGGGACTCCGACAGCAGAGGAGACGATCCAGATGAAAACGTTGATCAGCTTGGCCTTTGCAGGCGTGCGGAAGTCCAGGGCCCTCACGGGATGACACACAGCGATGTAGCGGTCGACACTCATCATCGTGAGTGTGAGGATGCTGGTGAACATGTTGTAGTAATCGATGGCGATGACCACTTTACACAGCAGCTCCCCGAAGGGCCACGTCCTCATCAGGTACTTGGCGCTCTGGAAGGGGAGGGTGCTGGTGGCGAGAGCGTCGGCGAGAGCCAGGTTGAAAATGTAGATGTTGGTGGCGGTCTTCATCTTGGTGTACCTGGTGGGAAGAAAAGCACTTTTAAGAAACTTCTTCTTCTTCAATATCTGCTGCCGCACTGTCACCTGAACAAATGTTCCAAAGCAACTTACAGTTGGATCAAACCACTTTCGTCTCTGAAACAACATCTGCTGTATAACATAATAAACAGTAAACTAATAAAAGAGCTTTTTAAATTCATGGGGTTCAAGGAGCCAGAGTAAACGTGTGAGTCTCTTCGCTCCACCGTAGAAAGTGTAACCCTCCTTTATACTGCACCTTTGTGTGGTGAGCCCTTTTCAGCTCAGCAAACCTGTCCAGATTCAGAGTATCTAACTAATCCTCCTTTGCAGATGGACTGCCTGGCTGTTTAAAGACGTCTTCCTGCAGTTAAAGTTTTTTGCTGCCAATTTGCACAGATCGAAGGCATCAAAAGGATGAGAGCAGACAGAGACGTTTTTCCTTTTGTCTCTGTGAAAAGATTTATGCCTCATTCCCAATGTAATGACCAGAGTAGAGCGTGAGCATCTGTTATATAGAAGATTGCTTTGAAACAACTGAAAGAAAAGGCTACAGAAACTAGTCATTCCCACATTTTCGAGTGGAGTAATAGAAGCAGTTTGTAATTCTGGGGGATGATTGATGTCAGGCGTCCAACTAGCCCATTGCGTTCCCAATTTAAGTTGCCCTATATCAGATCAGTAAGAGGCTCCAATAGCTCTCAGCACAGAGCTGCCCGCGCCTACGAGTTATCAACTGTACCCATCTATTATGCAAATCTAAAACTATCATGTCAGTGACTGATATCAACCAGCTCTTTGTGTTTCAGCAGGGAAAGAGACTGTGAGAACAAGAACTGGTTCCATAGCAGCACCAGCACACAGTGAAGGAAACAGCTGCCAGACAAACCACTGTCCATCTCCATCTATCAGACTCGATTAATCAACAAAATACAGACAGAGCTCTGCCTTTGTTCCTGTTTGACAGCTGACAGTCTCTCTGCTAATTCTGCCTGGCAGGTGAGTTGGCAGGATCATTCCTGGCAGGAATAATTGGAGTCGTGAGTTCAGTGCATGTCTCTCCCTTGACCTCTCCTGTGCGTCT